>JABXWE010021941.1:0-26168 GCA_014611495.1 Limonius californicus | reverse complement strand
CAGAAAGAAAAACCATTACTTTAACTTACAACTCATGTTCGAAAAGTCCACCGCTAGCGGCGATGCAAGCCTGGCAGCGTAAAACCACTGAATTATAAACTGCAGCAAAATTTTGTTCATTTTCAATTTGAAGTACAGCATTCATAATTCTGTCTCGTAATTGCTCTTCATTGTGAATTTCCTCTGCATAAACTAGTTGTTTAACGTGGCTCCAGAAGTAAAAATCCAGATATATCTGGCGACCTAGTAGGCCACTGAACTGCCTACTCATCCACCTTCCATTAAAATGATTGTCTAGCCATTCTACAACAACCCTTGCAGCATTACTTCTCTGTTTAAAGTCCTCCAAACGAAGTTTTGAGAAACTTGCAGGCAGGTTGCGATTCTTCTCGTACTAATAACCTGGTTCGTCAAGCACTGCATCAATTACTTTTTCTTCTCTTACAGCGTTGCAACGTAGATTTACACCACCAGTATAACGATTACCAATTCCACATTGTCGCAATCTGTTTTACACTAACTACTAATAGCAATACTATGTGACAATTGTCAACAACTAGTAAATAAGTCTTTTGTTTCGAAGCAATTGACTTACTATTAATTTCATGGAGAAAAATTATAAGTTCAGAAAACTTCATGCCTCGATATCTCCATAACAGCGGCCGATCGGAAAAAAAGTTATTTTGCATTTTTTGCTTACAATCGAATCCCGAACACGAATATTCATTTTTCGCCTTCTGCTATAAATCACCCTGTATTTTTGAAAATACCTCATTAGAAAGTTAATGAAATTAATGATAATCATACTTTTTTATACTTCTGGGATGTTTCATATAGATCCAATAGGTTTTGAATACCTATGAACGCGTGTAGAGCTCGACTTCCATTACCGCCACTTGTTCATAAAAATATTTTTCGGGTCGTTCTAAAAATTAAAATCGAGGGGGTTTCAATCAGGTGATGTGGCAGGCCACGCAATTGGTGCACTACGTCCAATCCAACACCGAGATAATCCGCTGTTTCAAACGTTACCTACCGACTCATGTCTGCTTCTTATCATAGCATTTCCGGGCATATTATGTTTATCGAAACTTTTGACCTACTGGGTTCGCACAACTCGCTGTAGAAATTTGACTTATATTTAAGAACACACAGTTTATCACTACTGACTAACGATTTTCTCAGTATGTTTTGTTAGTGGATAGTGGAGCTCTGACCTTCCCCCTTGCAGGCCAAAGATGGGGTGTAGAGTTTTACTGTATTGTTCTTTTTCGTTCGATGGTAAAAAAGGAAGTTAGCCCTTAAAATGTATTATACCTATCAATGGTATGGGCGCAAAACACAAGTTGTACAGCTAAAGGCGACCCCACTTCTTCTCCATTGGCATCTATGGGAAATGGTTGGAAAAATCAGTACCTAGTAAGATTACAGCTGTATCTAATTTAGTTTGCATTTGATAATTAAGATGCCCTGAAATTTAATCATTTCAATTTTTCCTAACAATCACTGTATACTAAAATTGAGTATGAAATAAATGGTCAGAGAGGAAGCTTAAAAACCAATTTATGAATAATGTGAAAAGAATGGATATGTCTAGTCAATTTAGCAATTAAAGTATGAAACTGGAAAGTTTTATTGGTTTTATAAGTGTCATTGTATCAAACGATAAAGTTGTTTCCACTATAATTTATTTGTGGATAAAATCTTGCACCTTTTTTTCTGCATTAACTCAATCTTTGTTCTATAACGAAGAATTAAGGAAGTAAATTCTAGCAAAACAAACCTGTAAATATAAAATGCTAATATATCTTATTTTTTATAGCAGCGCCAACTGAGAAGCAGTGGTCACTATCTTTTTTGTTGCTAGCGTAGATCTTACCTTGAATTTTTGACTGTGTAATTAAATTAATTTCTCTCTTATCTCATATCTCGGTAATTGTATATAAAACTAGAAGCCAAATTACAATCTCAGCTAAACCACAATACGCAATTAAAGTAGGCCTTTCATGCAGCATTACAAGCAGATCTGAGTTGTTTTTCATTAAGAACTGTATTTATTTTAACAACCAGTTAAATTTAATGGCCTGGAACAGAAGTACTAAAGCCTTCGAGTACACAAACAAAAACAAGTTTCTAAACCGGTTCGAAATGGCCGACGAGTTAAATCTCGGTTTCTTTATTGATGCTTATTCCTAGATTACATTTGGAAACGCTGGGTTTATCGAGCTCATTATGGATGATCTTTTTCACTGATTTTTTAAAATTATGAGTATCTTGCTATGGTCAATAACAACTGGTTTGGATGTCGTTCTGAAATTACTTTTGATATTTATGGAAAAATGTAGATTTTAAATGAAGTGTAGGGGAATAAACCGATTTATCGATGACTATCTGTGTTAACTCTTTCATCTAATTAATAGTTTTAGGCAATTTAGTCTGGTTTGGTTTGTATTAATCCTGAGGAATTATACAAATTTAATGCACAAAATTAGTAGACAACATATCCAATGTCAAAACTATTATTTGTTTAGCATAACGAACAGCGATGAAGTTATCAAAATATAGCTAAGTTGTATTTCTCTAACAAAAATGTTATGATCGATCGGTTACCTTCATTTTAGGTGAAATAAAGAAAAGATTATCATGGATTGTGTATAAAAAAGGCTGTACCAACTTTTTAATTACCACTTATTTGTGATCCATCTAACATAGAACATATACAGGGTGGGCCAGCTAAGTTTTTTCGCACTAAAGTGGTTGACGCGACTTAACATACATGTATCACAGAAGTTGAGCTTATTGAATTTTTGTAGAGGGGAAATGGTTCGTAGTTATTTTCTATCAAGTTGATTTCTTATTGTAATATTTACCAATTTTTATTAATCATCATCATCATCATCATCTGACATGGAGCCGACTCGAGATTCATTAATTATATTAGATTTTAACAAGAAAATCATCCATTGGTGCGAACCATACTATAGCAAAAACTAAGCAAGTAAAAAACAACAAAAAATAAATGGCAAAGTTTTATTTAATTCAGTAAATATTCAACATTCACTTTCAGACATATTCTAATTAGTTTTAAAACGATCTTCGGACTTTAGCAAGCGTGTCAGGTATAATTGAAGTACATGCTTCGATTATTGTATTTAAAATCATGCTAATCTACTACTGAAATTCTATAAACTGTTTCCTTAATTGTACCCCAAATAAAAAACTCTAATGGAGTGCTATCGCAACTTTATGGATGGATGTACTGCTCTTCTTCCAATCCAGTTTCCTTCAAATACATTATTTAACTAATTCCTAACAATCCAAACGTAGTGACCAGACAGTTTTGTGTTGGTACGAATTTTTTGTCGTACATTTAGTTCTATATCTTCTAACAATCCGAGTAAACTGTTTTCATAGGATATCCCAGTAACGCTATCCAGGTAAATTTTCATGGAAGAAGTGTGGTCCAATAATATGGTTACCTACTATGCCATGTGAGCGCGATTGAGAGTTATGCCTATCACCATTGTTAGACCATTTTGCCTAACTATTAAACAGTACACAATAAAGTTGATTTTGAAAGAAATCTCTAAAACTGCAATCTTCTCTGATGGTCATTTTCATGCAGTTCGTAAACGAAAATATTTTGGTAGAGGTAAAATTAATCTGATTTCATCATTCTTCTAACTTCTTCCAGTACCCATATTTGTGCTTAGATTCTCATTGATTGCCTCTAACCCTGCCGGTTCATGTTCAATGTTTGTAATCGTTCTGGGTATTCTGTGATGAAGAAATTTAGTTATAAAATCTTAAGTTATCTGAACAAAAATTAAACAAATATCGCAAATATTAAAATTATAAACAATGAAGAGTACTTACATTATTATAAAAAACTCTGGAAACTGAAAAACGATTCAACTCGCATCAATGAAGTTGATCACGAAGAAGATACAGTAACTGGTGTAAACTTTATAGAAATGAAAGAATTAGAGTGTTTACTGAAGAATATAAACAGCAGAAAGGCTACTGGATCAAACGAATTTGAATGAATGTAGAACTAAATAAATATGCCTCGGTTAAGCTGAAGACACAGGATTGTTAAGATTTAAGGATATGTGTTGGACAAAGATATGCATACCTCAAAAATGAGAACTGGCAGTAATCATACCAGTCTTTAACAGAGGACATCAAACTAATTTAGATAATTACAGATGAATCAGTCTATTAAACATAATCTACAGAATATATTCAAAGATAATATCAAAAAAATACAGAATATCGCAGAAAACATACCATTAGAAGAGCAGTCTGGTTTTTGTAGAGGATGCTCTTGCGTAGACGATATCTTTATACCAAAACAAGTAATGCAAAAACGCACGTGATATTTGTGGACTATGTAGAAACGTTTTTCAGTATAACTAGACAAAAATTATGATTGCCTAAACATATCATTAACATATTGAAGAACATTTACAAGAATATGTATAAAAGGCAATGAAAGACTAAAAGAACGTATTAATTCGGACTATTAGCTTATCTCCCATATTATTCGACGATGCTATACGAACCTGGATTAATAAAATACCTTACTATACAAATAACTTAAATAGAAATACGTTTGCTCAGTTTTATATGGGCGAGATCTAGGATATGGTTTTCCAATCATCTCTATGCACCCTAGCGGTTGTACACCCTAACCAAGACGTTTGCATATCTGGAGTAGTGCCAACTCTAGTAGTGATTCTTAATGTGTCAGACATCGTAGTGGCATGGGACCTATGGCTTTTCTTTTTATCCTCTTATCTCAGCCACGATCGAACCCACGTCCCTTTGATCTATAGACAAGAGCGCTAACCATTAAACTACTGAGACCGGCTGAAATAAGTGTAATATACCAACAATATTTTTCTCCTTCGAGTGCTTTATCTTTTACAAGACGTAGCAAGCATCTTCCTATTCCTGTACTGCGCGTTTAAAGTGCCACAGACATAGACCAGCTACAGCTTAACGTAGGCTTAGAACCATGTGAAGTGCAAACACTTCAACTTGAAGGAAGATTTACTAGGCAGAATACCTCGCTGGTTTGGCATTGCCCTGCGAGGTAGATTGCGGTACTGGAAATTAAACCCAAAATCTTCAGGGCAGAAGGTTAACGCGCTAACCTCTAGCCCACAGCCGCCTCTACAACAATATTACAATATATATAATAAACAACAACAATATTGTTTGCTGATAATTAAGCCATAATAGCAAATTTGGAAGATGCCTTTACAGTTAGGTACTTACCAATTTCTGAAAATACGAAAAGTTCAAAGAGATTTAACGCCAATCCCGTAACTTGAAAGTAAAATAAACTGTTTATTAAAATATATCACTTTCCTCTATTGATTAAGAAAAATAAAATATTTGGAACTATTTTAAAAAGTATTCCTTTTTAGATATCAAAATATATTGTCATGGGGGCTTTTAGGGACTACTAGTGACATGTTTGGTTCTAATTGATACTTTAACCAAGTTCAAAGTTATGCTGAAGTTAATTGCAATAATACGTTTATAGAACAAACTACAACATGATCTTTACTTCATGAACAATTCTAATTAGACGACTCTAGACCTACCGTAGTCAATATCCTTTGGAGGATAGCAACTTACAACTTGCCTTTCCTGAATTGCGTAAAGATTATATCTCAGTTTTGAGGAGGAAACACGTACTATTATGAGGAAGGTTCTAGGTGGAAGCTGATTTAATAAATACTAAACACTACGTGTCTCTTATAGTAGGAATCACCATAAGTAATGAATGCACGTAATATACAAAAACTATATGTAAACGCATTACTTCTGCTATAAAATAGCTCTTTTGACAAACAGAATAAAAAGTTTTTTTAATTTTACATCTCAACCATGTACAGTTAGGAATACAATTCTACATTACAGTAATCAAACACGCTAAAACATTTTTCCAAGGTCGCATTTTGTACTACGATATTAAGTAATGATTTCGCCCGTTATCAGCATTGAACGTTTAAACACAAGTAGTCAAGAATTATATATAATCAGCAAGGGGTTATATACGAATACATCACCCATTTTATTAAAGTAATTTTCTTCAAATGATAAATTATATATATAGCTAATCCCAGCAACTAATACCTAGGAAGTCCTTCCTAACTTAAAAATTTTAAATGTTCAAACATCCTCATGAAGACGTCATCGACTGTATTGACTTGCAAGCTTTCAATTAAGCTTACAACAACTACTACAGCCATTCTAAGAAGTTAAAAATATTATTTAAGATTTATGTTTTTACTTCTTTCCGAAGACTTTTTCCTGACATCTGGAAGTTCTTACTGTTTTTCAGTGGATATATATATATATTTTTTTATTAGCCCGCAGTATCCCATTGTTGGGCATGGGCCTCCCCCATAAGGGGGGTTGTTGATCTACTCTCCCATAGTGATCAATCCTCGTGGGAGAGAGGCGCCGCGTTAACGCAACCTTCGGATCACCCATCCAAGTACTGACCGGAGCAACGCTGTCAACTCTCCTGATCGTACGTGAACGGGCGACGAATGTGCGCAACTCGGGACCCATATCAGTGGATATATCAAAGATAAATAATTTGTTGGTAAGTTTAAATACGAGGTGTGTTCAAATGAAACTCAACTTTGCTTTATAAAAAATTATTCAACAATTTAATTACAAATAATTACCGTCACACTTAAAGCTCCTATCCCATTGTTTTACTAACCGACGTATACCCTGCTTATAGAATTCTTGTGGCTGCTGATTGAAGAAGTCTTCCACAGCTATCTGTACTTCTGCGTCAGACTCAAAATGCCGACATTTTAGAGCCTTTTTCAGCGGTCCAAAAATATGGAAATCGGAAGGCAATAGATTCGGGGTGTACCGTGGATGTTCTAAAACCCTTAATTTTTTTCGTTGAAGATTTTCTTTTGCCACATTAACAACATGAGACCTAGCATTGTCATGCAGCAAAATGACCCCTCCTGTAAGTTTTCCTGGACGTTTCCGTCTAATTGCTTGATGAAGCTTGTTCAAAGTTTCATTGTACAGATTTGCATTGACATTTAATCCAGGTTCCTTAAACTCTATCAACAAGAGTCCTTCATGGTCAAAAATAATGTTAACATCACCTTGCCTGTAGAAGGTTGTGCTTTAAACATCTATGGTGGTCGTGAACTTGAATGTTTCCACGGTAACTTACTGGATGGCTCGTAGTAAGGGGCACCAGCTACTATTGACAGAAGAAAGTCATCACCATTTTACCTATAGTCTGTGAGGTGTTGCAGAGATAAGCCCATTCGTAAGCATTTTTGTTCATTAGACAAGAGACGAGGAATTCATTGCGAACAAACTTTGCTGTAACCCAGATTACAAACAATGCTATGGACATATCCTACACTCGCACCAACAATTTCTGAAATTTCTCTAATTGAAATTCGACGATTTACTCTAATAAGGCCTTCCACACATGCCATATTGTTTTCTGTTAATGCAGTACACCGCGCACCTGGTCGCGGCTCATCCATGATCCCCTCTTTTCCATTCATAAATTTTCCTCCACAGTTGAGTACGAAATACATGCATTTCCATACACGGCTTGCATTCACGTATGAATCTGCAATGGCTGCACACCCTCAGCGCATAAAAATTGTAGCGCACGCTGATCAAACTTGGACGGTTTTTCAACAACAAGCGCCATTTCAAAATCGATGTTTTAAAAGTCAGAATCAAATTCGAACGCCAGAAACTTAGTAATGTGTTGCTTACAAACACTACTAACATTAACAAACGTCATTTGAATTATTGCATTTGTTTTCAAGGCTAAGTTGATCCAAGATAGGTTTCAGTAGAACAAGCCTCGTATATATTCAATTGCGTATTGATTTTTAGACAATATTTGAAGTTTATAACTGAATAATGCAAAGTTTAATATATTAAATGAAAGTTGTTTAAATATATTAATCAAAACTTGAATGAAGGTTTATTTAAACCAATTTATACAATTTGCAATTATTTAACTTATTTAGTTTAGTCTTAAGCAAAACATTTTTAATCTTTTGTGACTATTTTCGCGAATGATCGTGTATGTTCACCCAAACACAAGAATTAAAAGCATCTATATTTATCCCTGCAGTTGCACAAATAAAATTGATAGTATAGGTCAAAACATGATTAGATCGAAGTAAACTATAAAACTCCGGCTATAATATATTTATTTCTTCTCACATTTGTAAATACAACAATTGCAAAATTATCACCGATTAGGCTGTAGAATATAAAGAATGGGACGAAAAAGTAGTATGGTATACAGATTAAGTCAATTTTAATTTGTAAACAAGTTTAAGCGCGTTAGACTTCTAAGCTAAAAGTCTGGGGTTGAATTCCCCATACCGGAACATGCGATTTTTAACGGCTGTTCTCCCTCGCAAGGCAATGGCAAACTAGCAATGTATTCCGCCTAGTAAATCTTCTCTGGAGTAGAATTGTTTACACTTCCCGTGGTTCGGGGCCCACGTTAATCTGTAGGTTCTCTATGTCTGTGCCACTTTAAACGCCTAACACAGGCATAGGAGAGAAGATCGCTACGCCTCGTAAGAGACAAATCAGTCAAAGAAACACGGATAGGCAACCCGCGGAACATGGACATATAACATTATATTGTGTTTTCTTATATGTTGCAACCTTTTCTGTAATAACAAATTCTATTTCAGATGATTTGAGTAAAATGCATAAATGCGGTAATAATTGCATTATTGTACCATACATTACAGGGTTCCTGCTCTGAGGGTTGCCTATTGGCATTTAGTGATTGCCTCTTCCGTCTCATTATTTTACTTCCAATGTCAAAAGCTAATACAATGTTTCCTCTTCGTAGCTATATTGTAGCTAAGTATAAATAATATTAAATTTTTTTAAGTCAAAACTACGGATATAACCAATGCACGTTGTCTTTTTGGATTACCTCTGTCGGGTTTAAATTTTAATTTGGTTAGTTTGATTCTATTCTAAAATTCTGAGCTCTAAATAACCTCACTGAAGTAAAATTGTTAGGTATAACTGCAAACTAGGATTATTTACTGAAACGTAGAGGAACTACACCAAAATGCTTCTTATTTTCTTGTTGGTTAACTCCTTTGTCATTTCTAAATGCACAAACAACAATCGCTTCCTCTTATTGTTCCCTATTTGATATAAACTTTGTAAGCCGAATGTTGTTTTATAGTACTGATAAGTCTGAAAAACAAAATTATTCATAACAAAACTTAATCAACAACTAATCCATTACGAAGTTCGAGATATCTAGTCAATTTCAATGGGGATTTCAAGTTCAACCGCTGAACTCGCTCAAGTGCGGTCATTTCAAGATCGTATTGGGCAGGTAAAGGAAACACAATACAGTTGAAACTGATATATGTAGGTATATTTTGATAACTATTAAGATACATATGTTGGCTCATGCACTGAAAACATAACAAAAATGTTTAAAAAATAACACAAAACAGTTTACGATTTATCGTGTTGAACTTACAGGACAATCATTACAATTTCTGATAAGATATGCCATGGAAAGCAGGGACATCTCTACTTTAATTCAACTTCATGGTATTTGTTTTCAGAAAATGGCTCATATTGATTAACTTTTTGATATATGTGTATTCCTAAATATTAGAGATAAAAAATTCGATTTAGTTTAAATGCGATTACCCTTCCACAAACATATTCTAATATTAAATACATGATCCGAAGTAAAAGCTATTATAACATTATTTTCTTCTGACAAATGTCAAATGGATTTCTTATATAAAGCCAACTCTTATCAAAAATTTACTGACCCTACCGCTAATTAAATAATATATAACAACTATATAACGTATATCATAGACAGCTAAGAAATACAGATACAAGAATATAATATTAATTTTACAGAAGGGTTAACTATTGCGCTGCCAATAGGACGAATGTCTTTTTGACGGTTAATTATTTAACCTACAATCCCTAAGGCTAAGACTAAATATGCAGGTGGTTATTAGTTGCAATATTAATTATTTAAGAACTTCTTAATGAATTGCACACTGCTGGATGTAGGGCTTCCCCAATTCCTTTGAATTTCGTCTGTTGCTGGTTTCTCTTATCTAATATGTTCCAACCAATTGCCTTATGCCATCCTATGTGATATTATGCTTGCCAACGCTTTTTCTCCTTTTTTTGGGTATCCACTATGTTATTTTTTTGTCTATCCGTCGTCGTTCTGTCGCGTGGCATGTCCTGTCCGCTTCCATTTGCGTTATTCAGTGTGCTCTATGGCATCAGCGAGTTTATCGTTTGTCTAATGTAAACGTTTGTCTTGCAATTTATGTTTAATAGTGCCCTTCCGTGAGATCTTCGGGTTCTTGCTAACTTCTGTGCATGTTTTTTGTGGTATTTACATTACGAAACAATTTTAAATACATGTCATTTTGGGGCAATATTATGTTTGCGTGTTTATGGGTATAATCATAATAATAGCAATTTTGTTCCTTAAACTGGTCGGCCCATTGCTGGGTGTCGACCTCTTCTTTGTCACGTGCTTCTCATCAGCGTTAAGGTAGTGTCACGAAGGACCTACAGTTTAACGTCGAATTCGAATGATAGAAATTCCAGAGAAGGTTTTGGGTACCAAGATCCCATGATTATCGGCATGATTGGAGAGTTGTCTGAGGTGGGTTGTAGCAGAAGATTTTTATTAATTGAATTGGTGCCTTGGTAATATTGGTAAATCGAACACAAGCCATAATCGATGTTTTGCTCAGAAAGTAATCATAGCGATGTTAATGTAATATAACCCAATCACGATTATTTGACTGTACGAGAGGTTTTGGTATTCCGACAAACATGTGTATGTAAATATAATTGAGGTTATAATTTATGATATGTTGTCACTGTTGGCGCGTAATATGCACAGTAATAATGCGAGTCAAGAACATCTTGGCTGATGGTTTGAAAGAGCGAGATCTAGGACGCGGTTTTCCAAGCATCCCTAAGCACTTAGTACACATTTGGCCCATTGTACACCCTAACTAAGAATTTTGCTTATATGCGGTAATTCTAACTCCAGCAGTGATTTTTAACGTGTCACACATCGCACGGGACCTACGGCTTTACTTCTTATCCGACAGATGGCGCATTTTCATATTTTTCCCAGCTAGAAAAATCTCGCCGACCTTGGCCAGGTTCGATCCCGCGTCCCTTGGATCTAAAGGCAAATGCGCTAACCACTAGACCCCCGAGGCCGGCGAAGACCATCTTACTACAATATACTAAATAATCTGGGTGGCTAAACAGTCTTGAATAGATTATATAATCATTATCAGCCCTCTTCAATCCATTTCTGGATGTAAGCCTCCCCGATTTGTCGCCAGGTTTCTCGATCTTCTGCCCTTCTATTTTACATTAAACCGGCGTGTTTCTTTATGGCATCGTACCGTCTCATTTGGGGCCGTCCTCTTGTTCTTTTGCCTAACCATGGACGTAAAGTTTGAATGATCGCATTCCATCTATTATCCACTTGTCGGGTATTGTGTCCCGCAAATTTCCATTTAAGGGTTGCAACCCTTTCTCTTATATCTACAATTTTTGTTTTCTCTCTTAACCATCTGTTCTTCTTTCCGTCCTTTAAGGTAATATGGAGCATTTGTCTCTCCATTGTAACCTGGGTTTTTATTAGCTTATCCATGTTTTTTCTTGTTAATGTTCATATTTGCCCGGCTTAAGTCATAACAGGCTGTATCCATTGACCAAAAACCTTCGATTTGAGATTCTGCGGGATACATTTATTTTTTAATATGTAGCTTACGGCCGTTTGCACCAACCTCACTTAAAATTTAAGCCTAGCTTAAACATTTAAGTGTGTTGCACCACACCATTTCAGCACTTAAAACACCGCTAAGCGGCCCAACCTAGTTTAATTCTTCTTTTCACTTCTGCTTCTTGATTCTCTTTGTTGGGTTTTATTTTTGCCCTACTTGCTCCAGGGTGTTTTTCTCTAGTGTGATTTCTAATCTTACTCTGGTGTTTGTCATCACGTTTGTCTTTATATTATTCATTTTTAGATTAATTTTCTTTGACGCATATTTTAGTTCCTGTATCATGTTCTGAAGGCCTTCTTCATTTCGGCAAAAAGAATTATATCGTCTGCATGTTCAAGGTGGTTTAAACATACTCAATTTATGTTAACGCGTTTCCCTTCCCAATCCAGTTGTTTAAAAACATCTTCCAAGGTATTTATAAATAGCTTAGGCGATATATTATCCCCTTGTCTTACGCCACGGTTTGACAGGTATAGGACCCGCCTCGTTATGTGTTCGGACTGTTATAGTGGATTTCTGATATCTGTTATGTATTATAGCCATATAACGATGATCTACTCTGCTATTCCACAATCCTTCCTCCATTGCCCACGTTTGGATCGTATCAAAAGTTTTTTCGTCGTCAATAAAAGAGATAAATAGTGGTGTATGATATTCGGTGGCTTTTTCCAATAGGCTACTCTGTTCGATAGTCCTTTATAATATTCGATGTTTGGTGCTAATTGTTTATTTATTATAAATCTGATACCACCGGTACTGTTTTCACTGTCGCCCATTTGGAATAAGCTATTTCCAGAAGCAAGTTGTATTCCTTTCTCTTCTTTTCTTCTTGTTTCCGGGAGGCCGATTATATCCCATTTTATATGTTTCAGTTTGTACAATTTGTCATCGGTTTTTAACGTTCTAATATTGTAGGTACCTATTTGCAATGTCGTGGTTTTGGTGTGCGTCTTTTTCTTTCTATGTTCTTCTTTTGTTGAATTTTTGCTTCCCCCAAAATCCGTGAGGCAGACCGTCTGGAATTGAGGACAATCGCTCCTACCCACCTGGAGTACATTCGTTTTAAAATTCGGCTTTACTGTGGTCGTATTAAATTGGGGGTATTTGGCTAATGAGCCACCGCGCCAGCCCTGCGTGTTGGTGACTTAGTGGTTGTCTACCTTACTGAAAGCGAATGCGTCTACTGAGCCTTGCGTAGGTTCTAAGCCACATTTCTGATCGCCAACCTACATTTATTAGCGTTATGGTCAGCTAGCCCTCATTTCCGTGGGAGTCGATTACTACCCCAGCTTATTATTATTATTGGATGTTAGGGCCTCGGCCTTTATATGCCTTCCGTCACTTCGATCTTTAATGGTTCTTTTGTAACTTATGAGCCCTTTCTATGTTAGAGAAGTTGAAGGCTGTTGATGAACCTTATAAAGTCTCTGGACTTCGAGTCCCTTATTTCGTCTGCTGTTTCCGCTGCCTCGTTACATAAGTGGCAGTTTTGGTCCTCAGTTTTACCAATCTTAAAAAGACGTATTTTAATGTTGTGTGGCCTGTGAATCGGCCAGTGATGGTTTTCATTTTCATCTTGCTGAGGGGCAAAGCAAGTTTTGTTTTATTTTGCGAAACAGTGATGAACTGTTTGACCCATAGTTTGACTGCCTGTTGTATGTGGCTTTTCTGTATTTCACAGCAAGGTTCAGGTCCAGTAAATGGGGTCGTTGCTCAGCGTTTTGCGAGTTCGCCGGCCTTTTCATTGCCTGGTACACCCTGATGCCCTGGCATGGCACCCACCATACCCTAGTTTCCGTAAGGTTCTTCTGCCTCTTCTGACGTTGGGACCTAAACACCGTCTTCCGTCTTCTGATTATATAATACCATATGAACAAGTAAACCATACAAGAGAGTTGACTATGAATAATCTCTGCATGCTTTATTTTAAAGAAACTGCCACTCTTAAGAGCAATTACCAATACATTGGTATTTATAAGAAAACAGCTTGTATGGAGTTGTTATTTAACTGAACGTTATGATATACAATACATACTTATTTATTTAGTGGTGCGATCATTTGACCTCCTGTATAACTAACTTGAGTTTGCTGACTGCAGTGAGAGAACTTGCCTAAAAATTGTAATCCGTATTATATCCGTGTAGGTATTAAAGCTTTGACAAAACAAAAATTCGACAGTTAGCAATGCCACTGATGATTAATGGTGAACCCTTATGTATGTTTTATTTAATGGTATACATAATAATTATGGTATAACATACTAGTATAGAACATTTTGAATGGTTGATTGACCATTTAAAGTGAATTCGTAGTTGTACATATGTGCTCCAGTAGCTGATTGTAATTTTCCATTATGTCTCCAATCACAAACTAATTTTCTTTTTATCTGTAAAAAACAACATGACCGACAAATTATCTTAATATATCATTATTATTTGTTTTCGAACGTCTACTTATAGAACACAATGTGAAAAAATTTCGTGTTTACTTGGGATTTTTCAACTATGTACAAAATTCACAATTTTCTGCCACAGTTACTGTATTCATGTTCATAAAAATAGAAAACAAACAACTTCGTTTTGAAGTTGTGAAGAAAATTGGTGTTGTAGGAAGCAAAAGGTCGTACTGCAATTGTTCAAGGACGTTTCAGCAGAGCACTAGTTGATACTTTTGTAAAATTAACATTAGTTTTCTCCTATGTAGCGTTTTATTCGAGACAGACCAACAGTTCTCATATACTTTGTTTGTCAAATGAATTCTTTCAAGCAAGTCGTGCCAGTAATATTCGTCAAAAATTGGGTTTGCCTTTGAGGAAATGTGTAAAAATAGAAGATAATATAGCAAATTTGAAAAAAATTGTGAAACTTCTTTTACAGGTTTACTATTGTTTGCGTTTCGTTAGCAGAACGTATTATAATAATGTATATACACAAATGGATATATTCAATAGACAAAACTTTACTAAAGTTAACCTACGTCGTAAAATGACTATAAATGTTCCTCTAATGGGCATACACAGCGTATACAAAATACAAATTGGCCAATTGAGTGGTAAGAGGACATTTTTATTACTTGCACCCACATTTACTTTCTACATCATTAAAAACTTCCTTTTATTAGAGCTTTAATTTTCTACTTTATGGGATTTGTAGGTTTAGTCAGCACCGAGTTTAAATATTTCTTCATACTTTTTATTAATCAATAAGTAATTTCGTATGCAAGTGTCAACCAAGTACAACAAGTTACATAACTTAAATTCACTGTCAAGGTTTTCAACTTTATTGTTTTTAATTCAAGCACAAAATGTTAAATTTGAAGATGTTTACTTCCTTAGTATTTAAATTTGCAGCATATTTTTCTGTTTACATCACTATTTATGTTTAATATTAATATCTGTCTGATTATAAGCAGCTTCAGGGTTTGGGTACAAAAATGTTTGTATTTAATTTAAAAGTAGAGAATTACCATCTTTTCTCGATGCTTACAATCCTGGTTTTATAATATATTTTTAATTAGTATATCCTTATCTAACTGCTTTGTTATTTATGTAACTTCAATCAGAACCAGTTTAATGATTCCTGCAAATTTACTGGTTGAAGAGAAACTTACAGCTCGCCGATATTTCTTTGCCTTACAGGCGAAGGAAATCGTAGCAGTTTCATAAAAAGGGCATCCAAGTACGTTTTTGCTAGTTTCTCTTTGATTAAAATACAAATCATGAAATTTATTCAAGATCTAGAAATGCATAAATAACGGTTACCTTCCTTTTACGGTCTTCATAAATAAATCTTGAAGTGTAATAAGGCGTAAATGATAGTTTATTGGTGTTGCTTATTGAGCAATTGTTGTTTGTGGCACGTTCTATATTTATTTCTCCGTACATTCAGTTTTATTGTTGTTTCCTTTGGAATGAGCTATAATCCTTCGTTAAGATGAAAGATTTAAACGTGGGGAAAGGTAGTTCTACACTTTTTCTGTAGACGAAAAACAGTTTTAGTTACTCAGTAGCATTTCTGATTTTTTTGAAATTGCTTTTTTAAAATATCGATTCTTATACAGGGTATTTAAACGTAGGTGTAGAAACTCTTTAACACGTTAAAGAACAAGCAGAAACAAATGTGGAAATTTAATTAGGAGTATATTTTGAAATTTGGGGAGTTAAAGAAGATCTGGCAACATAGCACGCACGTAGAAGTTATTATACTTCAATAGTGCAATACGGATTTCTTTACAACTTTAAGGCAGTTTTTATTTGTTTGAACTTTAAGGGATTGCCACTATTTAAAGCCAAAAACGTATGCATAGTATTCGTTAAAAGGGTATGCATTTAGGGAAATCCTGAGTAAAGATTTATCAATACTCAACTAATGTCACCACAGAAGCAAGAAAAATGTTATTGGTAGCAAGAATATTTGTATTTCCTATTTAATTTATTGTAATTTTGGAAAACTCAAAATAATATTGTAGTAAACTACAATGTTTTAACGTAAATATACTGTAAATAACAAAGAATTTTAAAAATGTAACCTAAACATTTAACTTAATTAAGAAATTAAACAAGTATTCACTTAATCTGTATATTAATTTGGCATCCCTTCCACCCGCCACAACTTTTACGTTACTCCAAACACATAAGGTGAGTAGGGTCATGTATTTGTATGTATCAGACAGTACAAATTTGGATACACCGAAGAAAATACACAGTATAATTATATCTGGATTACCCTATAAGTAATTGATCGACTGATTATTTTAAAACAAACAATTATGAGAGACACCATGAAATTTTAATTAATAAAATAAGTATTTACGCGAATAATTTTTAATAACTACATCACTTACACCTCGACGCAGATCGTTTATATGTTAATTATATTATGCTACTTAGGAAAATAATTAACAATAATGTTTGTCTCATTCAGAATTAAACTGAAAATCTCCAATCGCAACGATCTCATAATTATGTCAGGATGTAATACCCTTCAAATAATTAGCCAAACATAATAATCAACGATATTAAATCAATTAACAAACAAACAGTAGGCTCCTGAAAAGTTTAGTGCAAAATACATTAAATTATGCTCTACATCCCATGAAGGAGTTTGGCCTGCAAGCCTGAAGGTCAGAACTCCAGTAACCCTGCTCTCACACCCACGTTGTCGCGTGCTAAATTCTTGACACGTGGTGATATGGTAGGTATCACGCATTAGACAACCGCGTTACAGCCCCTTGTTCATTCGAACGCAGGTGCCCAATCGTTTAAAACGACTTGGTAGGTCGCCAGGTATCGAGTCGGGGGTTTGAATTCCCGACCTTCCACAGCGTCCAGTGCTTCAACTACTGTACCACACTGTCGATCATCAGGGAATATTTAATTTTACCTGATAATAATTGAGTTATAATACCTCTGCCTTAATTTTACTTTTTACATCATATCTAGTACAATAATGCTATTAAAATCTCCATTTATATTTTAAAATTCAGCTAAAAGGTGCACATATCGATGGAGGAATACAGGAGGAATACTCATTAGCGTAACATATAAAGTGAGGAATGGAAGGAATGTACAAATATGAACCAGAAATACTGAAACAATGTAACAATATACAGGATTTTGCAAGAAAAAAAGGGAACCGTCACAGAAATGCATGTATATGTTCCACTATAAATCCTGACAACAATATATTCTTTCGTTATTTACTCTTCGTACAATGGCGTAGCCCACGGGTTCGGCTACTTCCAATTAAACAGTTCTGTCGGTACTAAAATATATTAATTTTATAAAATTATCTTTTTAAATCTAAACCATTATAAGCATACAGTCGATATATTATTCGCCCAGATTAATAATTAAAAATAAAAGACCGATTAATAATACGCTGACGCTATTAATGAAGACCATAATTTTTGTTCAAAGGTAGATCTGAAAACCTTAGGCAAAGGCTAATAAACTACAGCAGCATCTCATAAAACCGTCAGCTTAATGTATCAAACTGCATTAGAAATTCAAATGGTAATGAGAGTTTATGACCTGCGCCTACATTTAGAAAAGTTGGCTGCTCCATACAGCATCCGCTCAGCTGATGGCGGGTCAACGTTCCGTTGTAGCATAGATTTACCAGGCCATGAAACTGCAACTGATTTATGTTCGCATAGGTGTATTTTAGACATAATTTAGAAATTATAGTGAGTTTGCTAATTTATGCTCTCCTTGAATATCTGCTTTTCAGAAATGTGTTTGTTGTTTTTGCATGAACGCATGGATGAATTAATTGCTTTATTTAATGCAAAACTACATAAACTTACGCGAGTATGTTGGCAAACGATGCGATTTTAACCATGATGTTACCAAAGATGATTTAGAACAGCATCATATGTGGTTAACTTTCATAATACAAACACAAGACAACCTAGAAATAGAATGTACTATAGTATAGTTAAGCAGAAGTATTTATGTGACATCTATGTCAAAGAAGTTGATATTTAACAATAAAGATATAAAGGGGGTAATTGCTCAAGGTGCAAAAGTCAGGGGCGCTAAGATCCTCTATGCAGTGTGATCATTTTATCTTATAACAAGTAGGTAGATTACACCTTCTATGACACATGTGCATGAAATTCATAGTTAACTCTTTTTTGTAGGTATAAAACATATTTTTTACATTAAGAGACCACTACTGTTTTGTCAAAACTTAACAAACTTCTGTTCAAAGTTGTTGAATTGTATAGATTCTTGTGGTAATAACAATCAGTTCTAATGTACCTATTCTAATAGGGGGAAAACGGATATGATGTTGATTTTGGAAGAATGCAGAATGCATATAATACCTTTAGGCGCTTGGAAAGAAATTTGCCGCAATATAGACGGTTTTCGAAGCCAAAGGTGAGACAACAACATATCACAACTGTAGAAGCTTAAGTGGCAGTCATCGAACAAGTAATTGGTAATCCCCATATAAGTCAACGAGCAGTTGCAAGAACTGTAGGCTCTAGCCAAAGTTCTGTAATTAACATTTTAAAATTGAACCAGTTTCATGCTTACCACGTCACATTAGTGTAACACTTTAAAGATGATTATCTACGTCGAGTGAATTTCTGCCAATTTTTAAGAAAGGCAGTTACTACTGATGTCAATATTACAATTTACTTTCGGCTTAGACCGCGTCGTCATTTGAGAACTACAACTAGAATGATCAGGTAAGGACCGACCTGTAGCTGGTCTGCCTTTACAAGCATCTGCTCTAAAAGTTTGTGCCATATTTGTTCGTAGGCCCTGTTTGCTTAAACAGGGCTGTGTGCTTAGATTATTTAAACTTTGGGGTGGATAACGCTGTTTGTCGTCTTATGCCTGTTAGCTGTTTGTGAACCCATACAAACTAACGTTTCGCAAGACATTGCAGCTTGCATCTTCAGAGTGAATAGAACACTGAGTGTGATGCAAGTTGCAATGTCGTGCGAAACGTTAGTTTGTATGGGTTCACAAACAGCTAACAGACATAAGACGATTAAGTATTTTGTCCTGGCAAACAAAATACATTAAGATCAAATCCTTGTCCGCCCAAATATTGTTCTTCTAGAGCAAATGCTTGTAAAGGCAGACAAGCTACAGGTCGGTCCTTACCTGATAAACTGGGAGTAGTTCCCAAATGAGGATGCCGAAAGTAAATTGTAATATTGACAGTTCGAGAAACCGCGAAAGCCTCAAAGAATATGACCCACTGTTTCTAATAAATATTCTGTTTTCTAACACAATTGCAATTGCTATTCACAAGATAGTCCATATTGGATTCGGCAAGCACACTTTCAAAGAAATTTTCCTGTAAATGTGTGGTGTGGTATCGGTGACAATTTTATCGTTGGTCCCCACGTATTTGAGAGAAATTTAAATGCTGAAATATATTTACATTTTTTAGTAAATGATTTGCCTCAACTTTTAGGAAACAATCTTCTTTATGTTAGACAGCGTACGTCTTTCCATTACAGATTAATTGTTAGAGGTGCAATTCATCCTAGGCCGCCACGTAGTCCAGACTTAACTCCGTTACATTTCTTTTTGTGGAGTAAAGTGAAAAACTACGTCTATGAAACTCCTCTCGTAAAAACTCAAGAAGATTTACGTGAAAGAGTTATTAAAGCATGTAGGTCAATCAAATGCTAACTCTTGTTAGAAATTCTCTTATGTGGCGGATTGATTTACATGAACAGCAAGGTGGACGGCAGTTTGAATATGTATTAGGACATTAATTAATGTTTTTCTTTCTGTTTTTATTTAATTTACTTTTCCTGTTGATTTTATTGTTATGCCAACATACTTTTGTCCTATCTTGTTTTCTCTGTGTTTGTTTTGTTCAAATTGTAAGAAATACATATTGTAAGTGTACTTATTGCAGAACTGCATCTGATTTATTAGTAAATAGTTTTATTATAGTTTCTAAGTACATCCAACGTAACGTTGATTTTTATTTCTTTAAACAATGTAAAGTTTACAAAGGTGTGTAGCCTACCTAGCTGTTACACAAGTAATCACCCTGTATGCAGAATGCGGCTGCTAAAGTTGGCCCCATATACCTGTATTACAGCAACTGAGCTTATAGATATTTTTATAGTATAGAAATTGATCATAGCTACTCTCCGTCAAGTTGATCTCTTACTGTTGTAATTAATTGTTTTATTAATATTAATTATATGGGAATTGAATAAGAAAAGCACCCATTGGTGCAACCGCACTATAGTAGAAGCTAAGCAAGAGAAAACAACAAAAAATAAGCAGCAACGTTTCATACAATTCAATATATATTCAAAATTAATTCCATCTACTTCCACACATTTTAGTTCATCTAGTTCATTTTAAAAAGGATGTTCGGACAATTGTGTCAGGTATAATTGATGGATACGCCTAGGATATTCTATTTTGTAAATTATGTACTTTTATTATCGGAGTTCAAAATAGTATTTCCTTAGTAGTATCCCAAAGAAGAAAAATCGGGTGGAGTAATATTGCAAGTTATCCGTGGCTATGAATACACAGCTCTTCTTCCAATCCAGGTTCCACCAAATACATTATGTAAGTAATTTCGAACAATCCAATTGTAGTGAGAATGACAGCCATCATTTTCCTACCAAAGTTTTTGTCATACATCTTACAACAATCCTTATGTAAAATGTTTTGTAGGAAATGCAAGTACAATATTTACAGAAAAATTCTTTGAAAATGGCCACGATTAATGTATTTATTCTTTAATTTCCAAGTCGCTGAATTTACGTCTAAAAATATATAAATCTGTATGCTTTTCCACTCAAAAAAAAGAAACCGGAAAAATGTCGTAAATTGAACATGCAGTAGTAAAATTTTTTATGGCTAAGTAACATATAAATACTGGCACAAATTGAGACATTTAACCCTGTACAATTATTTGAATTAATCTTTATTAATTTTAAATAAAGGTTGTGTAGTGGAAAATATTTTTACGCAAGCTAAAATATTTCAAAAGTTACGGAGATATGGCCCTTCAAAGTTTTTTTAAATCAATTTACTGAAACTTAAATAACTTTTTTATTTCTTGTCCGATTTTGATAAATTTTCTTGTTTTAGAAAGTTTACAGCCCAAGATTAATTTCCAGTCATGTACAATTGATTGTAAAAAGAAGATGAAATCTGAACCAGAAGTGAATAATTTGGATTAAAAATTTGTAAATTAGGATGTTTAAAATCACCCTGTATAAATTATGGTTTATAAGAAAATGCTAATAATGGCGTATTAGCCAGATAGTAGCAATAATTTTCTAAACTCATTTACGATTGTATTATAACGTTAGCTAAACATTTTCCTTTCAATAAGGGACTTTCAAGCCATTTTTAAATATATATATCAATCAAATATTCAATTAATCGTGGCTTCTGAAACGTAACACTAAAAGATGTATTTATAATAATACACCAAATGATACACTTTGTTAAGTAAATGTTTTTTTTTTTACTTTTGGTATAAAATTCTCTGCCACCATGTTCGATTATTCTTCTCTTGTAGTAAACCAACGCGAAGTGTAAAATTACAGACATGCTTGGAAAATAGAATATCACAAAATTATTAATTCTCAAGCGGAATCTAGGAAAAAGAGACCGCGGAAAAAACCTGGAAAAAAGCCGATGGTACTAACTAAATACTTTCAACGAAGAAAATAATCATTGGTATTTGAACCACTACCAAGAAAGCATAGAGTTTCTAATCCGAACGTTCAATTTTTCCAGTCCTAAAAGGAAAGAAAGAGAAAACAATCCACGGAAAATCCCGAAAAAAGCTATGGAAAAAAATATCGGAAGAAAGAGCTTTTTTCTGATATTGTTTCAAAGTTCGGTAACAGGGTAAACATTAGCTAAAAAAATTGCGGAAGCTCATTTCTTGGGCTCTCAAAAAAGGTATGGTAAATTTCAGTTCAATATTCAGTGGAGTTAACGTATATTTAGTAACAGCTACACCAAGCTATGCCGCCGCATAAGCGACATATGGTGCTGTGGTAGACCCGCTTTTTCACAATTTTATTTAAAAATATATAACCCAGCCAAGATGTCAAGAAATGTTTTGACACTTTCAAGTAAAATTGATTTGCTGGAAAAAATTAGAACCCAGCCACTTAACACAAGTCATCGTCGGCCCGCTGCATATTATTTCTCTGTTATGTATATTTTTGTTTAAGCGTTTACAAAAGTCTAAGAAAAACACTCATTTTTTAATTTTGTGTGGAACTTCGCACATTTGGGACAGCCGCTTAATTGGGCCAAAATGTTCTAGTCCCAATGTGTCCCGATTAAGCGGATTCGACTGTACGTAACAGAAAACATTCAGTATTTTAAATTCTAGAATTGTTTGTAAACTCCCGGATTTTTAGTTGAAATCGAACGAATTCCGGCTGCCGGAATTGTAATAGTGATTTAATCATCCGGGCTGCCGGGACCTGATCCACTGCCTTATGTGTATTATTAAAATTTTATGAAGTTGACAAAATTGTCATATCCGCATACTTTTTGCAGTAGAAAATACCAAGACTTAGTTCTTCAGGAACAACACTGTAATATTTTTCAGATGTTTATTAAGGCCATAATGTTTAACAACCAACTCGTTTTTATTTGTAATTTGGGCTTTACTGGAGTTTGTATGCGGTTTAAAGGTTTAGTAGGTCTTCCTGAATACCTCAAAGGATTATTCATTTATTGCACTTGTAAGCTGTAAGTAAATAGCAATTTGTAGTTCGTCCCTTACCTCTCAGAATCTACACAAATATCCGGCTTAGGAGAATATTAAGTTTATACCTGCGCGGCATATTAGCAGCCCATCCAATTTTTCTGGTAAAGGCCTGGCAAGTTGCTATTAAAAAATAGTAAAAACGTAAGTGTAACGAACAAAACAGTATGATAAATCTTTTTCATTTACCAACACATATAATCGTACAAATTCGTAAAACTTTTAATATACCTGGTATAAATATAAAATTATAATAATAAAATAGATTAAAACTAATTTAAGTGCATTATATATGCCAAAAAGTTTAATATTTGTAAATTCAGAATAGTTTAATATTTTGCCTACTTTTTGAAATATTAGAAATTGTCACACAAAAAAAGTTAATTGCATAGTCAATCTATGGGAATCTATAGAACAATAGAAGGTAAATAATTAATACAAACAATAAAGCGGTGTGGTTGAATGCAATCTAGGCGTTTGTCACTCTTGTGCAAATTTATTGTTGTAGATTAACAAAATGTTAATAGTTAATTAGCCTCCTACAATATCCTTCCGCGGGGTATATCAATGTTGTTTGTTTACAAAGACTGAACAAAAAATACACTATTTTAAACAGACTCATAAAAAAATAATACGAAACTTTAAAACACATTACCCGCAGAACTAGTTTCTCGTTTACTATTTACAATTTTCTAACTTTCAAAATAACAAATTTGCACACAAATGCCACATGCTAAACAAGCTTAAAATATCACTCGTTTTATTGTCATATTAATTAGTTATCCTACAGATTTATTGATTTTACGTTGTTTTCGTTATTTTGGTGTTCCTTGGAAAATACTACACAAACACCGTTTACATTTTATGTTTAAAGTGATAGTAGAAATTATTATTTTGCAATGTAAAATTATACTCGCAAAAGAAATAGGTCTACCATATAGCTACAAAACAGGGAGAAAAGATGTCGGTAGATCACGGAAGAGATGGTGACAATAAAATTCTGAAGATGGAAATGTTTACGCCATAAAGTGAAGAAGAAAAAGAAGGTATCTATTACATTAACCATATTTTGCTTCCAAATATTTTGTATCCAACCCATTACGTTTGAAATAAAGGATAATTGAGTAAGAGCACGAATTTGAAGAAAAGGGCATGGAAGAAACAGCCGTAGAACCTTTAGGAATAGAGAAAAGAAGAGAAAGCCGTATGGGTGGGATAAAAATATTGAAAAACATATCGTGAAAAAGAAAAACGTACATTTAAAGCTGCTGCAAGACAGGAATGCCAGTGAAGTACAAGAAGAATATCGAGCACTTAACAGAGAAGGTAAAAGACAAGTAATAAATACGAAAACTGAAGCGTAGATAAAGAAATGCGAACACGTTGAATAATACAGGGGAAGCATTAGAAGCTCTGAAGCATAGAGAACTATAAAGTCCTTAGGAAAATCGACCAATGAGCATCACCTTAGTAGTACATCAGACGACAGTGGGAAAACATTTTAAAGAATTACAGGAAAGGGAAGAGGATTTTTGCTGGAAGAGAATATACAAGAAGAAACTGGAAACGAAAATATTACTGTAGATATATCGTAGAAGTGGTAAAATTATGAAATTAAAAAAAAACTGTCTGAATAGGGCGTATATATCCCGAATTGACGAAATGGGAACCTGAAGAACCATATATTAGTCTGCTAAAGGTTCCAACGATGTGTTAATGGTGGAAAATTATTCGAAGAATGGAGACCAATCTATAACAAGGGATCTAGGAACGACGCCAAAAGCTATCGAGGAATAGCAGTAATCTGTGCAATTAGAAGAATTTACTCAAAGATAATTAACGACTTTGATAGAAAACGATCGAAGAACAGAAGCCAGAACAGCAGGCGGATTTTAGAAAAGGACCCACTGTAGATAATATTTTTACTATCAAAATACCCTGCGAACAAGGAGGAATAGGGAACTACAAAATAGAGTTGATCGACTTGAAGAAAACCTATGATTGCGTACGAATCTCGTAGATATGGAATGCTCTTAAAGAACTAGATTTAGTTCTTACTGCTACTTGCACTTCTACCCTGACAAAAGCAATAGAAAATCTATATAACGAAAATACTACTAGAAAAAAACAAGGAAATCATACACACGAGATAGACTCCTACGCTTTTTAAAAATATGCAGACATATCCCCAAAAAAGTAGAGGAATAAAGTTAGGGAAATGGAGATATAAGTCGAAGGAGAACAACTATTTAGTGTATGTTTCGCCGATGATTAGGTTATGGAAGAAGACTAAGATGACTGGAAGTATATGATCGGGAAACTTTAAGAAGAATACCAAGCTGCAGAACTCACAGTTAATACGTAGAAACCAGAAGACATGATAGTAGGAAATGTTCATCAAGAATAGCCTGTACACAAGAAATATCCAAAAAGGGACTACATGTAAATATCTGGGAATAATTTGTTTCTCGCCTTACTTCTTTGAAATTTATACCTATTTATATTTAAAAAATAATAATAATCACAATTTCAATGGATTCTATTACAGCATTATACGTATTTCGACATTTTACATGTCATTTTCCAAAGCATTTAATGTAGTAAGAATTCGTAGTTAAAACAACAGCACAATAGATCTGGATTTCGGACTTGGCTGTGGTCGTCTATTCCAAAACTTTCAATAGCGTGGAAATTATGAGCTCAATTTGCTCATTCAATAAATTGTTTGTCAAAGTGTGTTTGTGAACTAGAAAGGACTGGAATATATCCAATTTACGTTTATCATCACAGAAGTGTAAAAATGTTATATTATTTGATGTCAATGCAAGATTGTGTTCTAATAACTGTTTAGCGTAGTTAGATTTTTCTGGGAGTTTGTATTTGTATGAGCGTAAGTGTTCTTTGTATCTGGTATCAACATTTCTAACTGTTTGACCTATGTACACAAAATTACAATGTGAACAGTTTAATTTGTAAGTACCTGATTTTAACAAATCCTTAGTTCTATCTTTTGCTCTGAAGAAGGTGTTGAAAGTGTTTTTTGTTGTTTTATACATT
>JABXWE010021940.1:0-50841 GCA_014611495.1 Limonius californicus | reverse complement strand
TTTGGTGCCTATAAATTCTACTTCATCCTTATCATCTCTGGTCTTATTTACAGACGACGCTATATCCTTTGAAATGTTTACATTAATTGGTTCCTCTTGCTTTGGTTTTGTAGAAGCAGTGTTTCCTTGGCGTTCACTTTCAGATTCTAGCTTTTTAGACCTATGCTTTTTACCTTTCTTTGGCGAAAGTGGTTGGACTTCTGTGGTTTCTGAAACGTCAATTAAGGTTTCCACATTCTTTTGTTCGGGTACTTTTGATTCATCTGGTAATTGACTTTGCCTTTCAACTTCTAAAAACGCAACAGTTTCCTCTTTTTTTGATTTTGTTGGTTCTTTGTCAATTTCTTCAGATTCTGTTGGTTTTTTATGCTTCTGGCGTTTGCCCTTCTTTGAGGTATCTGCCAAAAGACTCGTTTTGTTATCAGAAATGATGAATTCCTTTGGTGTTTGACCTTCGTTTTCTGCTTCTAAGAAGGTTATAATTGTTTCTGCCTTTGACGTTACGGTCTCTTGAAACTCAAGAGTATCTTTAGACTTTTGAGGTTTGCTTTCCTTATCTTCTTCTTTCTCTTGAATTTCGGGTTCGGTGGCAGATTCTGTTGCTACTTGTTTCTTTTCTTTCGACTTCTGACGTTTATCCTTCTTATTCTTCTTTGTTGTAAGTGAAGCTATTGCCTGTGTGGTTTCAACTATATCGTTTTTGTTTGAGTCTTTGGATTCTTCGTCACTACCGATTTTTTCTTTTTCGGTTGGCGATTTATCTCTTGATTTTTTTGGTTTATCCTTTTTAACCTTCTTGGGGGAACTGCCTGGTTCTTTAACAATTTCTATTGGAGCTTCAATTTCCGGTTGATGTTTTTCTATTCCTGTTGCTTCCGGAACATCTACAACAGGTTGTGCTTGCTGATTTGAAGACTCCGATCGTGTGCGTGATCTAGAACGTGATCTCCTATCTCGCTTGCTCAAGAATTCGGTAAAACCTTCCGCATCTGTTGGTAAAGGTTCATATTCTGCCGGAGGTTCTCCAACTACTTCAATACGAATTTGAACAGGTTCTCGCTGAACAATAGGGCGTATTTCAATCTCTTGTGGTAGAGGCAAACCTTCAAGCCTTTTAAGTGCCGCCATGTCGGCATAGGTTTTGTGTTTTAAGAAGCAATCTGGATGAATTTCTGTAATTTCTGTAATCTTCTCTTCGACTGGAAGAAAAGGCTCTTGTTTCCCTTCTAAAACTTTTTCCGTAGATTTTTGGGATGGTTCCTCAAGGTTCTCTACGACTTTAATCACTTCAGATTCTATAATATTCTCTTTGGCTTCACATGGTTGTTCTGATGCTGGTGATTCTTGTACATCTTTCTGTATTTCTTCAGCCTTCTTTTTATTTTTTGACCGTGAACGTGCACGCCGTTTCTTTTCTTTTTTAGGGGAAAGATTTGCACCTTCTTCTTCTCCAGCAATTACTTCAGTATCCTCTTGAGGCTGTTCTAATGTTTCTGTGATTTCAATAGCCGGAGTTGAAATACGATCATCAATTTCAGCTATAGTTTTATCTTCAAGCTTTTTAGGTGCAGCAATATTGGCATATGTTTTGTGTTTTAAGAAGTCATCTGGATAAATTGCTGTTATTTCTGTAATCTTCTCTTCGACTGGAAGAGAAACCTTTTGTTTCTCTTCTAAAACTGCTTCCTTTTCTGCAGATTTTTGTGATAGTTCCTGAAGTTTCTCATGGGGTTTAATCATTTCAGGTTCTATAATGTCCTGTTTGGCTTCAAATAGTTGTTCTACTACTGGCGATTCTTCTACATCTTTCTTAATTTCTTCAGCCTTCTTTTTATTTTTTGACCGTGAACGCGCACGCCGTTTCTTTTCTTTTTTGGGAGCAAGATTTATATCTTCTTTTTCTTCGGCAATTTCTTCAGTAACCTCTTGAGGTTGTAACGTTTCTGTGACTTCAATAGTAGGTGTTGAAATACTTTCATCAATTTTAACCAACGGCGTGTCGTCTCTTTGTGGGCTAGAACGATTACTTGCTGGTAAATTTGTTGCTACAATTTCAGCGTAGGTTTTTCCATCTGCACGTTGAACCCACACCGTTTTAAATCCTACCATTTCCTCTATTTTTTGTGGTTCTGGTTCTTTTAGGGGACTCTCCGGAGCAGGAAGAGCTTCTTCTTTCGGGGGTTCCTGTTTTGGTTTAGGTTTAGGAGATTTTGATTTTCTACGTCTTTTAGTTTTCTTGGTCGTTTCTTCAGGAATCAACAGACCTTCTTCTGCCAGTAATGTAATATCATGGTGTTCTGGTTCTTCAAAAGGTTGGGTTAACGTTTCCTCTTGAACATTGAAGGTAATTTCACATACTTCTGGTGATGGTTTTTGTATATCTACTAATGACTGTTCCGTCGGTCCTACGACAGTGTCGGTTGGCTGACTCATTTCCGGTAAAGTGATTTCTGTATCTTTCTCGCTAACAGGTTCTTTAACAGTCGAAGTAGTGAACGTATCAAGGGTTATTTTTTCTTCTGTGAGTTTATCACTTTTTGGAATCTCATCGCTAGCCCGTTTTTCCATATCTATGAAAAGTGCAGATTCTGTACTTTTCGTGGGGGCCTTTTCGGAAACTTCAACTGTAGGTTCTGATTGTTGAAGCATAAAATCTTCGGTTGACTCTTGCAACATATTATTAACCCATAAATTGCTATCGTGATCTGGTGGTATTTCAAAACCAGAATCGAAGGGTTCCTGTCTCTCGGATGTGTATATTGTGGTTTGTTGAGTGTAGTTCCACAGTTGGTTTGGTTGATATAACTCTTGATCTGGTTCGTACTGTTGTGAAAAATTAAGGAACTCTTCTGTTTTTGTTTTATCGGAACCTGGTATAAATATTTTAGCATTTGGATTCAGATTTGATTGGAAAATTCTATTAAATTCAGATTCCTCTACGTTTGGTGTTTCCATCATTACGTTTTCTGGGCATTGTGGTTCAGATTCTTCTGGTGGGGCAGAAGGCTCGAATACAATCTGCTTTATTTCTTGTGGTTCTGTCAGTTTTATTTCATCGTCCGGTTTTTGTTCATTAAATTTCTTATGTGGAAGCGTTTCTTCAATAATTTGAGCTTCATCAGCAGGTTTAGACTCTTCTTTCGGTATTTCTTGGATTTTTCTTGACTGCCAAATCATTTCAGCATTATAAAGCCCTAAAATATCGTAATTTGGCGCTTCCGATTTTAAACCTAAATGCTTAGAAATTTCCTGTATATTTTCTTCTTGGGGACTCTGATGTTCACTTGTTGCTTGTTCGGGAGAAATTACAACAAATTTCTCTTCTATTTTGCAAATTTGTTCATCCAGTGGTTTTGTTCCATCTACAAGTTGTGTTGGTTGTTCTGCCGTTGATATTTCTGCACCTTTTTCTGGATGTTTTGGTATTACTTTTTCTTCTTTTATAGCACTTTTAATTTCTTCCTCAATTTGTTTTGTTTCAATCTCAGTTTTTGCTATTGTTTCTGAGGTAGATATTATAACAAATGAATCATCGTCAGATTCGGTGACAGAAACTACTTTCTTCTTTGCAATTTCTGGAATATTTTGAGGCACTGTTGCTTCGGATTTTTGACTTTCAGTTTCAGCATTTTTGTCAACGTGCCATTTGTTTTCAGCTTCCCTCAATCTTAAAATATCGTAATGAGGAACTTCTGAATATAACCCGAATGTTATTTTTTCTTCTGGTTCTATGTCTATGATTTGGCGTTCATAAAGTAACCCAGGCTCTTCTTCAAGTTTAAGGATATCACCAGATTCATTGGCTTTAGATTCAAGGTTTTGTTCTTTAGCTAACTTTTCGTAATATCTCCTTTCAGCGTCTCTATACAAGCTAGAGTTATAATTAGGAATTAATTCGAAATAGCGGTTGAAAGCATTTGCGTCTTCAACTTGTGGTTGTTTTGCTGGAATAGCATTGCTGGTGCTAACTACTTCCGTGATTATTTCTGGCTGAGGTTGCGACGATTCTAATTTGTCTTGTTGATTGATGTTTACTTTTGGAGAAACGACCTCTGTGGTGATAAATTTCTGTATTTCGTTTTTACGGTCTAGTTGTTGCAGCGCCTCTTCAGATGTTAATGTTTGCGATTGTTCTGGCAGTTTCGGTTGTCCGTCTCTAATAGTTGAAATTGTTTCCTGTGCGATAAATTGCTGTGTTTGAACTATAGGAGCTGATTTTATAGGTTCTTGTGTCGTTGTCACGACTGTCGTTGATACAGTGTTAATTCTTTCTTTTGGCTTAATACTTTCATACGCAGATTCTTTCGCTTCTTCGGCTAATTCAATGATTTCGAATGGTTCCGGAGTTTTTGAACCAACAGATACATTTTCGACGTCTTTCTTGGGCGATAAAGGTTCGACGGTGTAAATTTCTTTCGAAATAAACTCTTTGGTGTCTTGAATACTTTTTAATAGTTCATCTTTCTTTTCAGTTCCTTCTGTTTTAGGTTGTGATTTTGCAATGGGAGTTGCAATCTTCGGCTCGTCTTCCTCATCAGACATAACTATTTCTGAATCCATCCATAAGTCGGTAGTCTCGTCGATGGGTAAACCTTTATAGGCAGGTTTTACTTCGCTAACTTTGGACAAATTCGTTTGAGTTTCTGGCTTTGGTACTAAAGTTTCAATTACAGGTTCAGTTATTTCTGTCTTAACTACAGTAGCGTCAGCAGGTTTTACTTGTTCTTCAGATGTTGTCTTTAGAGTTTCTTCGTCATCAGAAATTACTATTTCAGTATCCATCCATAAGTCGGTGGTTTCATCGAGAGGCAAACCCTTATAAGCCGGTTTTGTTTCTGTCGGCTGAGGCACATCTTTTTGAACAACTGCTTTAGTTGTTGGGGGCTCAGCAGTAGTAGCTTTTCTAGAAACAAATTCCGGAGTTGTAGCAGTAAGCTTCGAAGCTTCTTTTACTTTGAGTGGCATAGTAGTTTGAACGATTTCTGGGCTTGTATCTTTTTGGACTTCTACAGCTTTTGGTTCATCATCATCAGAGAGAACTATTTCAGTATCCATCCATAAGTCGGTGGTTTCATCAACGGGCAAACCTTTATAAGCTGATTTGGTTTCGATTGGCTGAGAACCACCTTTTTCAAGAATTTTTTCGGGTTTTGAAAGTTCACTAGTAGCAGTTTCTTTAGAAATAAATTCTTGAGTTGTGACAATAAGCTCGGATGTTTGTTCAACTTTAGGTAGCATTTCAGCACTTTGAAAAACTTCTGGGTGTATTGTTTCCGGCGGGTTTTCAATTTTTGGTTCATCGTCGTCTGAAAAAACAATTTCTGTGTCCATCCACAAATCAGAACTTGGATCGATTGGTAAACCTTTATAAGCAGGTTTTTCTGCAGCCGGTTTAACTTCAATTTGCTCAATCGCTTCTTTGGGTGTTGAAGGTTCAATGGTATAAATTTCTCTTGAAATAAATTCTGCAGTTTCGTTAATTTGCTTCGGAGGTTCTTCTTGAAGAGTTTCCAATTCTGCAGGCTGATTAGGTTTTTCAACTTCATCATCAGAGAGCACAATTTCTGATTCCATCCACAAATCTGAGGTTTCGTCTATCGGCAAGCCTTTATAGGCAGATTTTACTTCTTTGGGTTCTTCTTCCTTAAGTACTTCCTCTGCTTTAAAAACTGTAGTAACAGGTTCTGGTCTTGGAGTAACTTCAACAGTTATTTTTTCTTCATCTTCGGAAAGAACTATCTCTGAATCCATCCACAAATCAGAAGTATCATCAATAGGCAAGCCCTTGTAAACAGGCTTCAATTCCTTTATTTTTGGGGCAGGCACGAAAATAAACTCTTCGGCTGTTTCAGTGTCTTGCTCCAAAATACTCTCTGGTTTCTTCTCTCCAGTTTCTGGTATTGACTGCTCAACTTCGCAAATCGTATCTTCGATATTAATAATTTGAGGAGTTTCTTCAAAAGAAACAGATTTAAACTTTCTGGTTTTCTTTCTTCTCTCTTTTGTTATTTGTTCTGTAGTAGAGAGCGATTCAGATATTGGTGCTTCCATGATTGTTGTTGTTACCAATTCTGTGTCAGTTTGCTTTTTCTCAGCTTCTTTAATGTCGTCTTTGGGATGTTTCTTCTTTTTGGTCTTCTTTTTGTCTTTTGGCGTAGTATCTTCCACTTTAGAATCTAGTGTTTCTATGAGTTTAGGTTCAATATGTGGCTCCATAGCAGTAACCTCTTCTTGTTGCATTTTATCGCTTTCATCTTTCGTTTTCTTACTCTTCTTCTTTTTCTTCTTACTAGAAGATGCATCATCAGTTACAATAGGTTCCGTCTTCACGTGTTCTGCTTTTTCGTGAACCTTTTCAGATTCTTTACCTGGTTTTGTTATTGTTTTTTCTAATTCTACACCTACAACTTCTGGTTGTGGCAATTCCTTTTCTTCATGAGTTTTTTTATGTTTTTTCTTTTTTGATTTTTGTTGTTCAGTAGTAATTTCCGTAATGGTTGTTATAGTCTCTGTAACTGATACATTTGCTTCTGAAGTTTGACCGCCACTTTCATGTTTGGTTTCTGGTTTTGCTTCAGTTACTTTATCATCTGTAGCAGGAATTTCTGTAGGTTTTTTGTTTTTCCGTTTTTTAGATTTTTGTGTTTCATTTGCAGGAACTTCTTCGACAACCGCTGCTACAACTTTTGATGCATCTGTAGGCACAACTTCCATTTCTGTTGGTATCTTTTCAACTGTGACTTGAGTATCTTCAGACTCGCTCTTCTTATTTCGTTTCTTTTTAGGTTTATTTTCCTCTTTGCTATGACTTTGCACATCTACAACATAATCAAGAGGCTTTTCAGTTTGGCTTTCTTTTGGAAGTTCGTCATCAGACAAAACTATAGGTTCATCAAGAATATCAAAAATATTAGTAGTATTATCAATTGGCAAACCTTTGTATTCCTGTTTTTTAGGCTCTGCTTTTACACTAATTTCTTCCGAAGTAGTTGTAGTGGCTGTTGTAACAATTTCTTTTTTGGATAAAATATCCATGACGTCCTGAATATCATTGACTTCTAAATCAACGATTGAGCCCAGTCTTGACAGTTCTGGTTGAGTTGTCACATTTTTTGACAACTTTTCGTCTATACCAGAGCTCACCTGATCTTTTTTGATCAATCTTTCTTCGGGAAGTTCCTCCAAAGCTATGCCTTGACGTTTCTTTTGTTTATCAACTGTTTCTTCGAGTTTTATCATCGTAGAATCATCTTTATTAGGAACTTCTTTCTTGCTGTGTTTCTTTTTCTTCTTTTTCGTTTCAGTTGCAGCAACATCGGTGTGTTGTTCTACAATTCTCATGCTTGGCCTTTCTTTTACTGAACCGAAAAGAATTTGTTCAAATTCTACGTCATCTTGCGTGGAAATTTCAGAAGGAACACCTGAATCTGTTGAAATTAAATCTAAAGATTGAGATTCCAACACTACGGGCGTTGATTCTTGCGTTGACTGAACTAATGACGGTTCTGCTGTTTGAGATGTGGAAGATGTTTGCACGTCAGTTACCGAAGTGGTAGAAGAAATTTCTTCTTTGGTAATAGCTGTGAACGATATTTCAGGCGATGGTTTTGAAATACTTTGTTCAACTTCTTCTTTGGGAAATTCCATTTTTAGTGTAAGGACGGGTGCTAATCTGACTTCTTCGTGTGTTATTAAAATAATCTTGTTAGTTCTGGGTGTACAGTCTATTTGCTGAACTTCTGTTTCTGTGACTATGTTTGATAAATCTTGTGAGGTTTTATTTGCTTCAATCGTTGTTTGAGTAACATCCTCCAAGGTAGTTGTCTTTACTGCTTTTTCCGAGTCAACAATAGAAGTTTCTGCTTCTTGAATTGCTTGTTCATCAAGAGTTTCTGCATTCAAGGCTTTTTCAGGTACAATTTCAACAATATCAGTAGTTTTATCTTCGGAAGTAGTTAAAGTTTCAGGCATGGGATGTTGATCTGATTTACCCTTAGGTTTGGATTTCTTCTTCTTACTTTTGTCCTTCTTTTCCGACCCTTTGACTATTTCCGGTTTTACTGTCGAAGATTGAACTTTTTCGTTATCAATGAATGCTTGAAGAACAGATTTTTCATTTACATGTTTTTCAATCGTTGTGGTGACAGTCTTTCTCTTTTCTTCTATAACACTTTTCTGCTCTAGTTCTTTCTTTTTAGCTTCAATTTGCTGTTCTGGTTCTTTCTTTTTAGCTTCAATTTGCTGTTCTGGTTCTTTCTTTTTAGCTTCAATATTCGGTTTTGATACTTTCTTTTTAGCTTCAATTTGTTGCTCTGGTTCATTATTTTTATCTTCAATTTGCTTTTCTGGTTGCTTCTTCTTATCTTTCGATTTTTTCTTTTTGCGTAGCTTATCTTCGGGCTGTTCTGGTTCAAGAATTTGCGCAATAGTTTCATGTTTTGTATCAACATCAATTGTTTCTGGTTCTTGAGATTTTTCGACGAGTGATTCGTCTTTCGCAATTTCCCCTTTTTCTGGTTTTAACGCTATTAATTTTTCTGTTTGGTCAGCCATTATAGGTTGCTTTTTATGTTTCTTTGTCTTTTTGGTTTTGTGTGTTTCTGCACTTTGTGGTTTTTCAAACTGAATTTTATCTGCTGTTGGGGATGTAATTTCCAAAAGTGCAGGTTGATCATTCTCTTTCGTCTCTGTTACATGAGTTATTTCGGTTATTTCTTGTGGTTGACTAACCGACTCGGTTGTAGTTGTAACTACAGTTGAAGTTGTAGTCACGGTAGTTTTCGTAACATCTCGTGCCTTACTTTTTTTATTCTTCTTTTTAGGTTCTTTCGGAATATTTTCGTTTGGTTCTATAACAACTGGAGTGGTTTCGGTTGCAACTGGCAGTTGTGTTGTTTTTGAATGTTTGACTTTTTTATCTTTGACTGCTTCTTTCTCCTGTTTGGGCTCTTGTACATTTACATAACTGCCGATTTCTTTTAGAGCCCTATCGATCTCATCTTCGTCTGGTTTACTATCTTTTCTAGATTTCTTTGGTTTCTTTTTCCTCTTTTGCTTATCTGTACTAGGGAAAACGCTATCTTCGTCTAAATTACTAACTACTAAGTCTTTTGGAATCGATTCCGGTTCAACTACTTCGTCACCTCCCATCGGTTCTGTGATAGGCTCTCCTTGGTGACTAGGCACTTGAACATTCATGGAGGAAATTTCGATATGCGCATATCGTTTTTCCTTTCCTGCTCTAGGTTTCTTATCTTGCGTTTTGACAACGATAGGGACTGACTCCGCTGGAGCACCCTTCTTGTGTCTGCGCGGTTGTTCAGGTTGTTTCGATGGTCGGTCTTCCTTCAACTTATCGCTAAGTGCAGGAGACACGGCCCTGGGCGTTTCAGGTCGAATTGTCGATGGCAATGTTGCTGTACTGGATGGCTGGAGAGGTTTGTAACTAAGCCCCTGAGACAATATCTGAGCGTACGAAAACGCAGATCCTGATTTGGATTGATCTGGACTACTGTCGCTGTCTTTCTCCGCTTGTAGCACATCTGTTATTGTTATAGATACAGAATCGATTTTAGGAATTGCTTCTACTTTTGGCACTTCGGAAACTTTTTGTTGAGGGACTTTAGATTTCTTTTTTGGTTCTTTTGAAGGAGGAACATCTACTGATACCTGAGTACTTTGTTTGGACATCCTGACGGGTTGTATTTCAACAAAGTTTGGTTGACTTTCAGGAGTATGTTGCCCTTCAGGCGTATTATAACTTTGCTGTGGAGTACTATACGGTAAAGGTTGCTGTAGATTGTAATTCTGTGTATACTGAATTGGTTGGTTTTGATATACAGGTAACTCTGGAGTTACGTACTGATTCGAACTATGGTAAGTGCCTAACCCGGAATTTAATAACTGTTGTCCTGAAGCAATGAACCCAACCAAATCTGGTAGGGGTTGAATATAATCAAACATACCAGGTGGCTGTGGATGCATGGGCTGTTGATAGTAAGAAGGAGTTTGGTGAACTTCTGAAGGTAACGTTTCTGTAGACTGATAAGTATATTGGGGCTGCTCATACTGTGCTTGCACTTCGGACCAGCTAGTTGGTACGTTAGGACCAGGAAGGGCATATTCTGGTGGTTGATCGCGTTTCTCCTCTGGAGAAGATGTAGATACCAAAGATTGTGATTCAACTGGCTTTTCTGGAGCAACAACCTGTTTTGGTAATTCTTTGGGCTGCCGCTGATTCTGAGGTTGCAGTTGTTGTTGCTGTTGCATAATTGCTTCTAATTCATCTTTGTACAGCCCTCTTAATACTTCAGCATATGTCGTGGCACCGGGACACCAAATAGGACTAGGAGAACGTGTTCTTCTATCGTCCGGTATTAAAAGTTCCGCGGCCGGTTGCTTCAGAACAACAGGTTTACAAAGTTTCTCGGTGCGAGTGTAAGTTAGTACAGGTTCTACTGTTTCAGTGCTACTAGATTTGGTTACATCTACAACAGTTTGTTTTGTATGTTCCACATCAAGGTTATGAGATTGTTTAATGGGTTTGGTCTTGGGTTTCTCTTCCCGTCGTCTAGGAGATCTGCCGCGCCTATTTGATTTAGCCTTTTCGGCGGTTTCGATAACAATGCTTTGAATTTCCGTTTCCGTTTCAGGTAGGTGCAATTCCGGTAGTGCGGGGTCAACAGCGATTTCGAGGATCTGAGGTGCTGCCTCGGGGGCTGAGTGTGAAACCATCTCCAATGACGCGACATCACGCTTTTCGCTAATGGCAGTGGTGATGGGCGTGAGATCGCGTTCTTCTGATGAGGGACGGTCGAAGCTGCAAGGGCTGGAGCGGCCGGCCGCGATATCCGCGTATGTGACCCCGGGTTGAGCAGGATCGGTGGGTAAGGGTGGTAGCACGTAGTAGGGGTCCACGTGATGGATCTTGGTCATCAGGATGGCGATCTGCTGCCGGTAGCTCTCAGCCTGCGCCTGTCCACGTATAGTAACAATGCAATCAGTAAACGCGCATACAATTTTAAAGGTCGGGTCACGCACTGCGAGATGGTGGCTGCGAGACATGTCAAGGTCGGTCAGTCAGCGTGAGTTATGTCGGGAGGTAAGAACTAGGTGTCCAGCGGTTCCGAGTCCGGAGTGCCCCGCTGAACAATGACTTTGATGCGCTCATTACGAGCCGCAACTTTCGTCTGCAGCGCATGCACTCGGTCTCGACAAGCCTGAGGTCGGTATAGGTAAGGATGTTGGAAAGGATGCAGCAAATGATAAACAAAATGCTCGGTGAGAAACAATTACAAAATGGCCAGAAGAAAATAATTGATTGTGTTGCTGGCTCGAACAAACGTAAGTTCATAAATGACAAGCAGTGTGTATGGTTAGTTAAAAGTGTTGTGATCAACGCATGTAAAGATAACCAAATTATAACCATGTGCCCAAGATGATAACACAAAACCCTTGTGAAACTTAAAAGCAACTCGTCTACTAGCAATGTGATGAAAAAGCAGTAAAAGTAAAGCAAAAAGAGCCCGAAACCAAACAAACACAATCCCCAGCTGCAGGAGAGGGGCGGTGGAAACACCTTGATGAACGTCACAGCCACCTCTGCAGCGTCCCCCCTCTTTGCTAATTTCTTCATCAAAATGTTTCCAAATTGAGCACTATATTGCGTTAATTACAATTTTGATCCTGTCCTTTGAAACTGTTATTAATCTAAAGAAGTAGTTTTGATGGTCTCGCTGCCATAAAATTGCTAGCTATTGCGATGCGGCTCGGGCTAATGGAGCTGACATGGTTAGATTTAGTCACAACAGGTCAACAAACACTGGAAATTCCTTCCTGAACCAAAAAGGGAGTAACCCATGTTGTGGGTAGATAATAATGATCACTAAAGTATACTCAAGTAAACACATTTTAGAAAGACAAACACGTGACTAAACCTAACATAAATCACATGTCAACTCCATCTAATTGAACTCTATTGACAAGAACAAGTCCTACCTGTTGATCACGAGCGGCTTGTTCGCGGTCATGTGGTAGATACGTTGGAGCTAGAACAGCTCGTAGCTGCTGCTCCACCTGGATTATCTGCTGCCGGAGCTGCTGAACTTCCATTTGGTACTGCTCTACCTGGATGATGGCTGTTTCTAGTTGTGATGTTTGATTTCGAACTGATTCCAAGAATTGATCCAATTCCTTGATTAGATCTTCAGCAGCTTCAGTAACCTTGGAGTCACCTCCAATTCCGGAACGGAAATGCAACTGAAAAAAATGTTTGTTATGAAATATGTGTAATAATATAATACGTTGTCGTTTTAATAACTATTTCGTACCTCTAATTTTTCGACGGAAATAGCAATTTTCGCTTTTTGGATTTGAATATCCCCTAACATTTTTTCTCGTATAGCGTGTTGATCTCGCAGAGGCCGCTTTTTGTTCTGGGGACCCTCAAGAGAACTTCTTGATTTTTCCATCCAGGTCTTGACTTCTTTCATTTTCTTTTCACATTGTTCCCATTCCTCTGCAGTTTCTTGCAAAAGGGCGTTCTATAAAATTTATAAGACTATAGATAAGACACACTTGTATCTACTTGATTATTTTTGCAATATATTTAAAATAAAAATGTCTACAATACCCTTTCCAATATGTGGGCTTCGACTTCTGTTTTGATTTCTTCGGCGTGTTCCATCTTTTGGGGAAGGTCGCCAACACTGGTAACAGAACCTATGTAATCAAGTTCTTTCGCCATTTCGCTTAGATTTTTCGCGGCTACTTTGCAAGTTTTTGCGGCATTCTACAAAAAAATTAATTAATTAGGATTTCAACATAATGTCTGCATATTTATCTTACGGAATAATCGTGAAGTTTTTGTCTGGCTTCATGTAAGGTACTAATCTGCAGAGGCTCTTTCAAGAAGATTCGCTTTTCTTGGGCCCATGTTAAGACCGCCTGGTACAAACTAAGGAAGCGCTGCCATGCGTCTAAAGTCTCTCCAACTTGTTGTTTCTTCTCATCCAACACTGAGCGTACTTGTTGTAATTGTTCGCTTAAATTATCCAACGTGGTTTGCACAATTCCCTTTTCGTCGTTGTTTCGTGTTTTATCAATGATTGTTTTTCCGTTTTTGATCAATTTATCCAAACGGTCAGAAACGCTTCCCAGTTCGGATTGGATTTCTTGGAGGTGGTCATTGAGTACTTGAGGTTCAATGGACCTGTCTTGCATTTTGAGTTCTGCATTTTTGATCCAGTTCTGGATTTCATCAACATCGTTGACGTAATCGGTGCGAATAGTGCGTGCTTTCTTGAATTCTCTGTTTTTCTCATCCATTGCGTTTATGAGGGATTCAGTCAAAAGTTCCAAGTTCGTGAGTTCTTGTGATACGTCTGTTGGAATCAGCTGCTGCGACTGGTTGTATTTATTCCTGATTGTATTTATTAAGTCTTTGGCTTCGGTAATGTGGGATGAGACTTTACTGCACAATTTTCCTAATTCTTTCTCGGTGTGATTCAGATTCTCGTCAAACACATAGAAATCTTGGATTTCTTTGAGAAGTGACGATAGCAAATCTTTCGACTCGAAGATATCAGCAAAGGCTTTGTTGATTTCTAGCAAGTCTGCGTTTGCTTTAGAATGTTTTTCTCGTAATACTTCAAGAAGCCTGCGATTAAAAAAAATACAATTACAATTACCTAGATAACACAACAACTTAGCAGTAAACACGACATGTAAATACGAGTTTTCAAAATGGAAACGCGATATTTCAACACATTTTGGCCCGCGCAGAATTTGCACGGGCTATTTTTAACCACTGTAACCTCACAGACAGAATAAGAGCGTGCCAAAATAACCTTTCCGAATTGAAAACAGCAATGAGATGTGGAAAGTATGGAAAAAGGAAGAATAAATAATTTTGTTCGAAAATAATCAACCACGGGATTAACCAAGCTGGTTACAAATTCAAACTGATTATTATTCATCAAACTAGTGTGCAGGCTTCTACAACTAGATAACGTAGAGGAAGCGGTGTTGTTATCAGGTTGCTTTCGAATCATTACAGCTAAATTTAAATCACACACGTTTAAAAAATGCCGAATCACACCTTTTCGCCTCAGCTTCAAAACCACACGAAAAAAATGAGAGTACACGCGATCCAAAGTTCGGAAAAATCGGAATCAGTTCGTTTTTCGTGGCACTACAAATTACAGCTCCAGTGGGTTGTACGCGTCGTCGTCGTAAAACCACGTGCTAAAATTTTGGCCACTTTTCACGAAGCACTATAACGCGCTCAAATATCAACTTGATACTCCGGTATAGTAGGCGCACCGTACTGAAGTGATTTTTTATTCACTTTATTTAAGGGCAACTCTTCAGAATCGTAGGGTAGAACAACCAAATGCGTCATTCGTGCCAGGCGGTGAAAGCTCCAGCCATCCAGCTCTGCTAACTCGAGTTTCGGACGATTTAAAATTGAAATTCAGCAAAAGCTTCAGATTCGGCGGCGTCCCGACGCTTCCCGGATCTTTTGCGCATGCGATCGCAAAAATAATTACGTTTATAAAGCATGGCCTGCACGTCTTTGCGGAATTACCCGAAATACTTTTGCTATAAATGCCGCTCCATGTGGTTCCAGATGATACATACTTTTATAAAACATTACGAAAGTTTTTATTCTAAAGCTGTCTGTTTTAGAATTAGAAATTATGGCAAAAGAGATAGATGGTTAGAAGACAATTTTTGTTCAATTTTGAATGTCCCAATGTTAAAACACAAACAATTCTTTACATAAATGGTATCAGTGTAGATGCAATCACGTTATTATTGATTGGTCCTTTTAATTTTTACTCAGAGTTCCTAGTATTTTTTTAAATGATTAATTTTCGAAGTAATTTTATTTCAAAATTTAGAATTTTTCATCTCCTGCTTCTATAGGGCGAGTTGACCGAGCTGATAGGTCCCATTTGAAGATTTTCCAAAGACAGTCGCGATTAGGTTTTTCGAATACCGAGGATCACTTAGCGCTTACCAAACTGTACAAGTTTGCTTTCAAATCTTAAGCCGATAAATTTTAAAAATGAAGTAATTAATGCTCAAACAAATAAATTAAGAATTTGATATTTAAAATATTCATCGCGTAATTTAAAATATGCCCCTGGGAGCACAGCATGAGCTGCTTTAGATCTTAGGATTACGATTTTTAAATTCACAGCAAATTTAGCAATTTTTAAGTAAATACCCGAAACGAAATGTGTAATACAAGCAAGCTATTTGAAGTTATGAAGAGTTGTATATGAGTGGGAAGCCACATTTGAACTATGACAAGTTTTACTATAAAATGAGAATCTGGAAAGGGTAATTTCAAAGGGATAAGTCGTTAAAAATGGCCCAAAAGGAAATGCAGCTAAAACGTGGCTAACCGCGATGATTAACGAATGCCCAAGCTAAATATAAAATGGCCAGCAACTGGTGTATATTTATTTCCAGTTTACACCCGTTATTTTTATTTATGCAATTTTCTAGAGTCGAAAGTAAAACAAGAGTTTACGCGTCTAAAAATATACGAAGATGTTAGTCACGAGTAAAGAATAAAACAAATGACATGCGGACGAGAATTATTCTAAATATGTGTTTCAACCAGGAAACTAGCATTTATTACAAACACGGGCGTAGCTTCAGGGGGGGGGGGGCACCCTCCTAGCTTGATTTATATTTTGTAGCATTCTATGGATGCACTCTACTAAAATGCTTTAATATAAATCATCTAATAGCTAGAAATTTCTCTAGACATACTTCTACGGGTAAAATTATCCAAAAATATAAAAAATATTTTGCAAAAAAAAACGGATGTCATTTTTTTTAACAATGTTCATTTCTAAAGCATTCGATGTAGGGCTCAGTCTCGCTTCATAGTAACATTTTCTAAACCATCAACTTAATTATTTTACCCCTATTTTAATCCCTGTTCCGCTACTGTGGTGTTCAACAATGTATTGTTAAGCTATGAGTAATAAAATTAAAAATATCCTAAAGCAATTGAAATCAAGCGGCATCGGGCGCCTAAATTTCATGATTACGCTATAGCTCCCACGAATATGTTTAAATTTAGAAACCAAAACATATCGTTTATAAAGTAATACCGGAAATTATTATTAATGTTGATATAACGTTATAAGAAATATTCGTAGAATATCAGTTTGACACGTTATTCAATTAATCATAAGCCAGTTGTTCGGTTAATTCGTAAATTCAACTTAGAAACGATTTTCGCGGATCGATTAAACACAAAAAGTAAAATTAGGTGAAATATTTAACCTTGAATCTAAAATATAATGAGTTATAACAACCTTCAAGTAGGGAGGAATTAGTATGGCATTTCTTGTAGATTAGTGGTTCGATTTATTAAAATTTTCAGAGCAAAAGTGATTAATTGTTTTTTTTAATGTAGTGAATATACAACAGTTTTCAAAAACTGCTCTTCATTCATAACAAAAATTCCATTAGTTCTTTTTATAAATATGATCTGTATTTTTACATCATTAAGATTTCCATTTGATGGGAACTTTTAAAACATTACGAACGATATGTCTCCTTCTACTGCAATAATGTTTCCCGCAAATTGAAAATAAGATCTATGGTATGGAAAAATTAAGGTATTTATTTAGAACAAAACAGCTAGTAAAATAGTATGTAACAGTTGGCATTTACATCAGTTCAGCTGGAACTACTTGGAAAAGATCCAAAAACCGGCTTTCTTTAGAGGAAAAAATAGAAGTTCAAATTGTTGTTTGTCTGCGTTTAAAATTCATTCAGTAGGCCAACAGTTTACATACCTTTAGAACGATTACACTGCTATTAGATGTCACCTCTTTCGCGATATAGCTAAGTAGGTACGTGAAACATACAAATTTTTCTATAAATACAGGGTGTAACGCAAACTGTGCCCCTGCTTACAGAGAGCGTAGCACAAAAACTATAAAAAAAAGTGTCTACGCACATGTGTTTAAAAACGCTTCGTTCCAGAGTTACAGCCCTCTGACGTAGAGGGGCATCATTCAGGAGGTATTGATTATGATTTTATACATCTTTACACTTTCTGTTTGTGTTAACAATACGCTCCATATAACTTATTGCAAATCGGCGATTACAATGTTTTTTGATAGAATTTTTATGAAAAATCGTTGTGTTGTTACGAAATTTTGGATACTCCATATTGTATAGGTTAAACTTTTCAAATAGATTTACAACATAAAATAAATTTTAAAAAGTTCAGATAAACAAGTATTCTACACGGCTTCGTTATAGAATTGTGCGTCCTCCTGTATTTCATGCAACCGTTAAATACTCAGAAGGTGCTATACCTCTGTAACGAGTTATTTTCTGATTCATGTTTGTGTAAAGTGTTTTCTGATATGTTTATGTCCTCGATCCACCCGAAAAGGTTAACATAATTAGCTAAATTTGACAGGCAACTTATATATTTCAAAAAAAAGTTGAATATATTACATTGTATATATATATATATATATATCACGTACCAGCAGGTTAAGCACGGTTACGTACCAACACGGTAACCCCCAGAGTCGGGCTCTGTTGTGCATTGCACGAACTAACTTAGCCTCGTCTCACACCAAAAGCGATGGGCCTCTAAGGCCTGTGAAAGCTTCATAATATATATATATATATATATATAACATTTGTTACAGCCTACATAAATGGGTACCAAATACACCCAACATCGGAACGAAATAATAAACATAAACATGTTTAAATAAAATAATATATCTTAAATTCCAAGTATTAAAAAATCAATCTACTAAACGATCAGAATTCGGAAAACATACATGGTGTAATGAGATAACTGCTTATAATTATTTAAAAAAATATACTTTAGCAACATAGCTATTGTAATCGGCTGACGAGATGGCATGAGACAGCAGCTTAATGCGTCCTTCCTAGAAAATTCTCGTACTTAATACCGGAAGCCCTGTATTACTATTCTTCATAAAAACATTTCTACCGCATTGAGAATACGTTGCACTAAATAATAGTACGAAATAATGCAGAAGTGATAGCAACATCATGACTGGATTTGTTAAATTGTAAAATTTTTGCTGTACGATGGTGAATATGCACTTTCATCCAAATAATTTGTAAGTAGATAACTAAAATTTTAATGTTTTGTTTAGTCACCCCCTACATTAGTAAATGTTTTCGGAGTAGGAAGTAGACTCCGCAAGTTTGCTTACGTTTACGTTTCCTTCTAAGAAACGAAATCCCCATACTTTAGCCCCCTCATGCCATTTACGACATCTGAGAGCAATACATTGCCATCACAAATCCCCAAACTCCTTGTAGTCACTTAAATTTTCGGAGATTATTATCCGTTTAGAAAGCTCGTAAACAGTCAAATTTCTAAAAAATTTGCTGAATGTATCTGAAAATTATGTTCGAATTTAAAACGTATTACAAATTTAGTTAGGTTAGGTTATTGTGTTTAACCGAAATGCACAAAGTAAAGGTAAAACTGCAGTTACACGTCTACAACCATGTAAATTTTATATTTGATTTATTAAAATTAATAGAAACAAGTTTCTAGTCTAATAAAATATGACACTTAAAAAATTGATTTAATTACAATTAGATAACTTATTTGCGACAAGTTTCTGAAATTTGTAGCTTTAGTGCTACCAAAATTGATAAATGAACGTATCAAGAGCATCAATTCTAAGCAGAATACCAACATGAATGAACTCGATAGTGCACAAGTTTTGCAAACGAATATTGAGGTTTATTTTGGAATTCCGGCAGTGTCGGCACACTAAACAACAATTTGACTTTCACCTTGTCGTCCTGTAGACATGAACGCGTGTTATCTTCTTTTTCTTTGAATGCTTCGTCTCTTAACGAAATGTAGCGATCCTTCTTCCTATGTCTGTATTGTGCGTTCTAATGTACCGCAGATGTAGGGGACCTACACTTCTACTCCAAGGAAGATGTACTAGGCAAAATACCTGGTTGGTTTGCCATTGCCTTGCAAGGAAGAACGGCTATTAAAAATCCGATTATTCGGCCGTCTCGCGTTTTAATCAATGAACTTATTTTCGATTAGATATTGTGTCTACAACATTTTGGTCCAATTAAGCAGCTGGCCCAACTGTGCATAGTTCCACACAAAATTAAAAACTGAGTGTTATCGTACCCTTTAGTAAATTCTTGAACAAAAATGTAAATTACAGAAAAATATAATGCAGCGAGCCGACGATGACTTTTGTTAAGTGCTTTTACTGTATGTATGTATGTTAATTCTATCACGTCTAAACGTGTGAATCCCCGGCGATCAGCGTGTGAATCCCGTCGCGCCGACAGCAAACATACGTGATGTCTGATAAACAAGATTTTAAAAATCACGTTTTAAGTGCTGTTATCCACTGCATTTCGTATAGAATACAATATATTAAACTAATACCATTAATTTGTTCTGGTGATTATAAAGTTTTGCTATTGTATTAAACATTTTGCATTTATCTATTTAGATAATTTCAAAAGTGTCAGTTCGTAACACTGTGTTTTTTAATTTATCGTTAAAAACTTTACTTTTATAAAAATCTACTAATGATTGCTTTGATATTATGTTCAGTAGCATAATATTCTATAGCATGTACAAGAATCCAAATAGAAAGGATGCCAAAAAAATCTATACCACGAAGCGCGAAATTACAACATACTCGCAATTCATAAATTCACGAAGATTGCATAAAATGCATATGTAAGAAATTTATTAGGAAATGGTGGAGAAATATTTAACAAGGGGGCAAAGCAGCAGACGTTGACCAAGGCTACCGGTTTTAATAATCAGAGGTTTAATCATCACGAACATATAATGCCCATAAAAAATTAGCGTTAACGAGAAATATCTACAAAAATGTAAAAGTGGGTGTAATGAGACAACAACTGGATTTTTGTAATTTAAGAAGAACAGTCTTTTGTTGGATTTCATAGAAGTCAAAGCTAGTAGCCGTTGATATGGTAATTTTGTAAAATACTCCGCCTTTAGCTTAAATTGGTCTGTAAAATTGATATGACAGTTGGTTATTTTAAAACTTGTAACTTACCCTTCGTAAGATTGATTAAGATGCTTCAGTTTATCACTAAGTACTTTTGCTGAAGCACTCGATGATTCATTTAAATATACTAATATGGTTCTGGATAATTGGTTCACTTCTTCCTTCAGCTTTCCCAAGGAGTCTGCTTCCGATTGCAGTTCCTACAAGTTAAAAACAATAATTGTATAATTATATCAGAACATTGAAGAAGCTCATATTTAATTTTAAAGATTGAATTCCTTATCAGTTTATTGACTTTCAATATGTTAAATACAATGTAATGAAGGCTATTGTTTGCGTGAATATTCATCAATATTTACAATGTAAATCAATAAAATTCTACTGTCAGGATTATAGTACCATAGCGCATAACATTCTAATGCAATTTAAAGTTTTTTCATTATTTTGTTCAAACTACATAAACAAACAAAAAATTGATATTGAATTTACATAGATTCAGATACTTACCTCAATATACTTTTTAGTTTCGATCACATGTTGTTTATTTCTTACAACTGTATCAATATGTTTAGATTTTTCTTCAATACCAACAAGCAAACTCTCGAAATTTTGCCAACGTCCCTCGAAGATTTCCCAAATTTCCGATAATTTGTTCAGAGTGTCCCGTCTATGTTCAAGATTTGACACGAGGGTGGCCCATTCCTCCGAAACTTCGGCGCTTTGGCGTTCTATATTTTCTTTATTTCGAGCGTCCGCCTGGCTTCTTATTTCGTTGACTCTTTGCAAAAGTAAATCTAACTCTAACTGCTGATTCTGAAAACAAAACAACACGAAGATTGTTTAGCACAAAAATATTTACAATATCTAATCTTATCAATTTGCGGCAAATTACAAGATTACCTTATTAGAAGGTTTCTCTCGAACTATATTTTACAATATCCACAAAAATGGTGCGCTAATAAAAAAATATCACACAAAAATTGACTAGTTTCACTCGCCGCGCTTTAAGGAATGACCGGCTTGAAATGAGTCTTAAAATTGAATGAACACGACCTTGAATTTGAATCTGTAATTTACATCCATGTGTCATGATGTCATATACACTAATATCGTAACGATTTTAAAGGAAAATGACATCACCACATGTTGTCTACCTTTCCAGAAAACTGGACGACTTTGGAAAAAGGTGTTACCGACCACCTGCAATGTTGTTACTTGAATTATGCAGGTGAAAAAATCGTTTCAAGGTCAATTTACAAGTTTACGTATAAGATATCCTGTAATTGCAATAATAACATTTTTTGGGTAGGCGCGTGCAACACAAATTTAGTATTCATCGATGTTTTATGAATTTTTGTGTGCTATTTCAATAATTAATCATCATGTGTATTTTTGCGGCGCTTTGTTTACAGGAACTGTATTTAAAATTATAATGGATTTCTGTTTATGAAACGGTGTAATTATAACAGTGATATTACGGCAGAGTAATATTCTTTAACGTCCGGTAGATCGTCTTTAATTGATTAAGGAATGCTTTGCTTAACGACGAAATTAAAAAATATATGTAATATGAGAGCAATAAAAAACTTTTATGCAAGTTTTGTTTATTTATGGCTAAAATTAATCATATTTCTTTTTTGCCTACTTCGGTTTTTTTTCTTTATACCTTTTGATAAGAAGATTTTTTTTAATCCGGCTTACTACTGTACTGTATGTAAGTACACCAATAATGGCTCTGTATAATTAACAAAAGCTATGCGAAAAACAGAAACACAAACAAATGCTAGTGTTTTTGATGCTGTTTTGTTTCGTACCTAACCTACAATTAATCAATTAATATTCCCAATTGCCCTTTTACGGTTGCCATCTGAATGTTAATTATAAATAAATAAATATCTAGTTATTTAATTCTGAAATATGAAATTGCAATTAAAGCCATGGTTAGTAGAGATTATCATGTGTGAAATTACTATTTTATCTAAAAGCTTAATAAGTTCACGATTAGTCAACAGTACCGATACTTCAAAAAGTTAAACAGGAATGCTTTTATTGTGAAAATTAAAAAAATTCTTCTTTGACGCCCAAATAACGAGCGATCAAATAGTTTTCAAATTAGGGGTGGCTGTGAGTGCTACAAGGCATGTCGTAGCTGTCATGTTACGCACCGGCCGTACCTTGTGTTTATTTCTACGAATGTAAACACAAGTAAAGTGAATTTAACCTCAAAGCCTATTTCATCGCAATAAAAGGCATTTTAAAAAGTAAACAGTTTTTGGTCGACAATAACAACAAACACCAACCAGATTAAACAGATTTTGACAGGTGGATAAATTGTTTATAATTTAATCACACACTTGCAAAAGACTGTCATAGCCCTCCCTAATTTGAAAACTTTTGGATCACATGCTATAACTAAAATATATATACAGTGCGGTCGTAAAATGTCCTCCCCCCTAATAACTTTTGAACGATTTAATATTTCTTCACAAAATTTTGTGTGCTTTAATGGGAGGCTAAATACTACTTTTTAGCCCATATTTAAATTTTATAACTTTCAAAATGGTGGCTAGGCGCCATCTTTGAACTATTTTTTAAATGGCAATGGGGGTCGACTGACGCCTCATTTGAAAGGTGTTTTAATTCTGCGTCTGATCCTTGAGTTTCATAAAAAATATTCATCCAGAAAAAAGTTTTTCCTGCAAAGTTCGAACATTCGCCATAATTATTGTTAGTATCACCGATTTTAATACTCAGTATTCAAACGTGAGTAAACACAATAACTGAATTAAAGTGACTGAACAGAAAGATTAATTATTTCAATTGTTTTACTTCTGTTGTTTGCCTCCTACATGTTTTTAGTGTTTTGCTTAATATCAGAAACAGATAATTTGGAAGTCTGTTATTTATTTCCGATTCTATAAAATTTTCCCAAAATAGAGAATTATACTCTACTCAAAGAGACCTTCCAAATGAGGTGGCACTCGGCCCCCTTTGCCATTTAAAAAAATAGTTCAAGATGGCGCGTAGCCGATAAAATTTAAATTTGGTTTAAAAAGTAGTATTTAGCTTCCCATTAAAGCACACAACATTTTGTGAAGAAATATCAAGTCGTTCAAAAGTTAGTGGGGGGGGGGGGGGAACATATGGATGTATGCAGATAAAGTACGTAAGAAGACCTTTCATTCGAAAACACCTTCTATAAAACGGATATTACAGTTAAAATACTCAATATTTCTGTCGTTTTTTTTATAGAAAATGAAGAAATACATTTTCTATAAAAATCTACTTACGTGATAAACTAGTAAAAAAATTTATTGAAAATAATTTTGATTATTTTTTACTTCCTCCAATCAAAGGGTCCATTAAAGCACTACAATATTTTTTCAGACAGGAACGTCGTTAGAAGAAGTGTTGGTTTTACGATGTATTGAATTTGCTAACTCATATATTTAATACAAAAAAATACTAATTACAAAGTTCACCGAACTGTTAAATTATATGCAGGAAACAATAATTGTCTAAATAGCTGAATTCTAGCGGTTGGGAAATCAGTGTTTACAAGAAAGACAACACTGTGAGGTACAATGTTTTTATTTTTTGGCCAGTAGATGAGTGCTCGTGTTATGATTTGCTATTTTGAGAAGTGCAATGGCCTTAATCTTCCACGGTGGCCAAACGTATTGAACGATAAGGTAGGACATAAGAAGGGGAAAAGGGTTGGGATAGAATTCTTCCCGGTAGTAGTAAGAGATGAAAGAATCACAGTTCGCGTGATCAGGATCGCTTGCCTGACGTAGATCTGTCTCCTAACATGACCGTGATGAGGTATCTACCTGTTACATCTATGAAATGGGGACGGACAGGGCATGAGGCACGGGAAGATGGCAAAAGATAGGCGAAACGAGTCATACAATGACAACCACGATTGCATGAAAGAGGTGTATGGTTCCCACAACGTAGATGGTTAGGTGATATTAAGGAAAAGGCAGGCAAAAGACGTTATCAAACTGCACAGACAGAGTGAAATGGAAACGACAAGGGGAGGCCTATATCCAAGAGGGACTGAAGAAGAAGAAGATGAACGCTCAGTTTAACCAGGAGAAGCTAAAACGAGTAGTTAAAATCGCCCTGTCCAAAAAGTATTTAACCCTGCTGCAAATAAACCTTGCTTATTCCTAAAGCATATCTATTGAATGCTTGGTATGCATTAATTGAAGTATTATTAAATGTCTTTTAAAGTGCTTTAAGTTTATGTATATGAAACCCCACGAGTGTGGAAAGGGGAATGCAGAGGAATGGGAAAACCTGTAGGAGAAAAAAGAATGTATATCCTACAATTCAGGGTGATAATTGCTGAAGAAAAAGATGACGGAGAAGATATAACCAAGAAACTATGGGCAGAATATGAAAATTGGGATTAATAGTAAACATTGACAAGACAAAATATTTGCCGGTAGGTTGTATACAGACAGATGGTTTAGAACTAGACATAGAAGAGATAATACAGACATTTGAAGAATACACGTATATAGGAGAGAGGATAAAAGGAGAAGGAAAGAATGAAAACAAAATAAATGAAAACATTAAACGGAGTAAAAAATAATTGGAGCAGTTAATAGCATACTGTAGGACGAGGATATACCAAGAAATATAAAAATCCAGATGTATAACACAATGGTAAAAAGTATATGGAGCTAGGGCAAAGTAAGTTGACAGTATTAGAAATGGACTATCTGAGAAGACTTGCAAGGGAATCAAGAATCGAAAAAGTGATAAATAATATAATAAAAGAAATGATGGGAATCAATAGCGTTAGGACTGAAGAAACAGAACGTTGATATGGTTTAGTCATGTACAATAAATGCATGAGGGAGAAATACTCCAAATGGCAAAGAAATGGAATCCACCAGAAAGGAGAAGGCGAGGAAGGCCAAGAATGAGCTGACGCCAAGGAATATAAACAGAATTTAAAAAAAAGGAATATACAAAAAGGAAAGTGAATGAACCCAATTCAATCTTCAATCTTTTGGGAACTGGAAGGAACCGACAAAACCTGATACCGGAAAGAAATAGATCGAATGTCCTGTATAGCGTTTATATCATTGATCTGAGAATAATTTGTAAATAAAAAACGGAGCCTACAGTTTTCGTAACTCTATAAATTGATATTCGTAAAATTTTCTTGTTAGATGAATTACTTTTAATGGTTGAAATTTAACGTTGCATTAACATATTTAGGAAATAATTGAGGGGGTGTAAGAGATAACTTACGGGGTACGAATCCCTCACAAACAGGGTAACAACGTGCCCATTCTTGGGCCCAATGGTTTGATATAAATTATTTTAAAAGCAGACTATAAAATCGTTATATTTTTTCGTATATGCGCAAGTACGAGTTAAAGTGCGAGGTGACTTGAAATTTGCAAAACTCAGTTTTATGGCAATCATAATTTAAATTAATTAAACAAATTGTTATCATACCTGTATATCATTAAGGGCATGGCTAATTTTCTGCACGTTGAAGTGAAGTCCAGCCAGGGTGGAGACAGGTTCATCGACAAATTTCGTCCTTGCAATAACAGCCTTCACCTTATCCAACGTTTGGCAATAATCCTTCCAGATCTCAGCATTTTGTTCCAGCAGTGCTTGTTGTGATTTTGCTGAATTAAGGGTGTTCTTCAGCAACTGGGTATGTTGTTGCTGCTCTCTGCTCAATTCTTCTTGCTCACTTGGAGTTAAGCTTGGCCAAATCTTGTCAGCTGCCTGCTGTATGGTTTGAGAAACGAGTTCTTTGATGGCAAGTTCAGTGCTGAAGTAAACTTTGTGCTCTTCGAGATCTGTAAGAATGTTCTCAAAGTCTATACCTTCCTTTTGGGATTGCAGACGGATTTCCGCCTCTTTAACCCAATCGAAAAGCTTCTGTTTAAGGCCAGCGTAATTTTCGCGCAATACTTTGTTGTTGTCTAAGTATTTCTCCCGTTCTTCTAATTCGCGAGGCAACGACGTCAGCAAAGAGTTGGCTTCAGAAAGCTGTTCCAGCAATGAACCAGGCATTCCCTCGTCATGCTTAGTAGCTTCTTGAACCTCCTTGATGCGATCTAAATATTTGTTTACATTTGCGGCTAATTCATGGTGATTTTGCAACTCCTTTTCAACACTCTTAATGTCGCGTTTTAGAAGAGGTCGCGAACGAACTGCTGCTTCGTTGGCGTGAAGCCAATCCAAGATATCTTCAAGTTCGGACGCAAGTTTTCGGTGTTCCGCAGCTGTGTGCTCATGTTCCTGCCTTTGTTTTTCAACTGCTCGTCGCAAGTTCTGCAAAGACTGTTTCACGGACTGAAGTTGTTCTGTTATGCTGTTTCGATCCTGTGCGGTACCATCAGCAGCAATCTGCCGACCTTTGTCTTCAGCAGATGCCAGCATCGCTTCGCATGTTTGAATTTTCAGGATAATATCATCATACTGTTTGATTTTTTCTTCCACAGGGTTTCCAGATTTTTCAATATCTCTGACAACACCCGTGTATTTAGTTATGAAATTCATGATATCTGTGATTAAAGCAATGAACTGCTCACGTAGAAGAAGAAGTTGCCGAAGGCGTGCAATTTGATCTTCAATTGCTTTGACAAGGTCTTCTTGTTGGGTGGCGATATTTTGGATTTCCGCGGGACTTGCTCCGGGGATGTCAATTAACTTGGATTTGTTCGCTTTGAGGTTTCCTAAGATTCGTTCATATTCAGATAGCATATTTTGAACATCTTCAACCTTGCTTCCAATTGGTTTGTTCAATTCTTTAAGTTGGTTTTGAATATCCTGAATAAATTGCAAGCTTTCTGCTAAACGAGCAGCTGCTTCCCTTTGTTGTTGAATATTTTGTTTCAAATTATTGGTTCGATCTTCAATCAGAGCAGCAATGCTAGAATGCCTATCCTTCAAATTGTGCAATAATTCATTCAAAGATAACTTATCACTTTCGCTAATAGTTGGAAGTATAGCCTTTCCTTGCTCTGTAATTTTCTCTATATCTTCCTTAACTTTTTTAGCTTCTTGGTTGAGCTTTTCATACTTAGCGAGCTGCTCTTCAAGGACTTCCAGATTGGGAGCACGAATTTCGGATGAAGTCGCTACTTCTGCTTCCTTTAGCCAATTGTTGCATTTATCTATTTCGTTTTCAAACTGTTTACGGCCCTGCAGCAGATCAACAAGCGCTGCGATTTTCTGTTGGGATTCTTGTTGTAAATTGTCGTATTCTTCCTTAACTTCATCGAGCAAGCCTTGAAGACGTTCACGATCACTTTCGTCGCATTCCTTCAAAATGCTGTTTCCAAGTTTAAGCAAGTCATTCAGATCGCCCTCATTGAAACGCTTGATGTCATTTTCGTGTAGCTTATGTTGGTAAATTTCTTTCTCCACTTGATGGGATTGGAGTGGTAAGTACCCACTCAGTTTGCGAATTTCGCTGTTCTTTGCCCTTAACCAATTTTTGGCTTTTTCCAGATTAATTTCCAAAGTACGTCTTGTATTGGCTGCACCTGTGACGCGATCTAATTCAGCTTTAATTTTTTCAACGAGCTCTTCCTGTTCAGCTCCAAGATTTTTAAGAGCAGTTTCGAGTTGGTTTTGCTCGGATGGTTCCAGCTCGTTCGTCATACTATTAACACGTTTCATCAAGGTTTCTTGAAGGACCTGCTTATTATCCGCTTCTTTCATGAGGGACTTTAATGCGTTTAGTTTGTCGTCAACCTTACGGCTTTCGAAACCTAATGGGGTAGGTTTTTGAAGTTGTATCGATTTTTCTTTCACCCATTCTCTTGCCTGCTCGATTTCGTTTTTGGTATCTTCAATTCCTTTTCTGGTCATTTCTAGAACTTGCACCTTACGCTGCAAACGTTTACCAATGTCGTTGTAACGACGTTCAGCAGCCTTTAGTTGTTCTTCTACTTGTTGAGAATCCAAATTACTGACAACATCGATAACTTGACCAGCTAACTGTCTCACATCGTCAATTTTCTTAGGTCCTTGGTCTTCAAATTCGCCTTGTAACTCAGCAACCGCAGCTTGTTTTTGCACGCAGTTTAGCCCAGATCCTTTATCAATGGCGTCGATACGTTTAACAAGATTGTCAAACCAAATATTAATAGTATGCACGCTTTGACGATAATTCTCGATTAGATTTTGATGGGACTGCTTCTGAGCTATTGCTCTGCTTAGATCATCTTCCAGACTATCAAGAAGTTGTTCTAATTCGCGATTTTCTTCGTCTGTAGCTGGGAATTCAGTAACAAGTTGAGTACGTTTCAGATTAATGGTGTTAAGTAGATCATTCATGTTGTTGAGTTCTTGTTTAGCAGCGTCAGACCGTAGTTTTGTTGGTCGTAACCTCCAATCATTAACAACTGCTTTTTGTGAAAGGATCCAGTCTTTTAGAGCAGAACGTTGCCTCTGTTTTTCTTCAAATTCTGCGACGGATGTTGATAGGTTTCCAAGATGAGTTTGTACCTAAAATGAGGTATACATTTGAAAAAGGGAATGGGGAGGAAATGAAAAAATAACAAGCAGCTAAACGAAAAAAGCACTTACCTTATCGAACTGATTGTGTAATCTTTTAATAAAACCATGAGCTTCAAGATGCACCAACAAAGTTTTCAGCCTATTTTCAGAACCTTCGGGTATTGAGGAATCCGGGTACTTCTAATAGCAAGCAAAAAACAAATCGTGCAACGGCGTTAATAAAAAAAAACAAAAATGTTATGTGGCGAAAAGTAATTATTAGCAAAATTAAAACCGTCAAACACAACAATGTAACAACGTGAAATCCATACCTGGTCGATTAGATCCTCTAATCTAGCCCTAACTTCCAATTCCTTCTGGGGAATCGGAGTTGGTAAAATATCCCTGGGGCTACTGGGCCGGCTTATAGATGCTGTTGCTGCTTCACATGCTTGTACAGCCACAGCTAGTCTCGATTTTTCTGCTTGTAGCTTACCGTGCATACACTGCAAAAATAAAATATTTTGTAACAAGACCCCCATAAAACTTTTTTCAACTTACCTTTGCGGTCTCCAATTGGGAATGAGCTTCCTTGAGGGTACTAACAGGTCTGTCCAATTCTTCGGTTATAATGGGCTCATAGGTGTCTAAATTCTGCATAATGCTTTCCAAAGTGTCTTCGTATTCCTTAAATTTGGCCAGTGATTCTAGCAATCGGTTTCTAATTTGTACAGCTGTTTGAAGGAGGGATTTGTAGCTGTCTTGAACATTATTCAACTGCTTTTCTACCGCCTCCTTAATACCTGGAGCCTCAGAAACGTAACGATCAATTTGGGCGTACCCCTTAGCTTTAACATCATCCAAAGTGCCTTGGTAATTTTGAATTTCATCAAGCAACACTTTATGTTGCGCAATCTGTTGCTCCGTTTGTTCGCGGTTTGTTATGTACAGAGAATTATGCGCCATAAGTTGAAATGAAACTTGTAGAAGCCATTTCTCCGTTTCTTGGAGGCTTTGTTGATAAGAGTTGTAATCCTGCATCTCAGACTCAAGCTGATCTTTACGACTATTGCATGCTTCAACGATTTTAGAATAGCGTGCTTCAAGTTGTTTCGCATCAGCTAACACTTTTGGTTGTTTAGCCCAAGCACTCAATTCAACTGCTTCAGATATTAAAAGGTCTAGGTCGACCTTCTTATCAGTTATTTCCAACTGTAGATTTTTGTAGCGTTCAAGAAGAGTTTTCATTTCTCCAAATTCACCTTTCGTTTTTGGAGTTTCCGCCAATGTTTTTTCTGAATCTACCAACCATTTTTCAAATTGTTTCTGTGATTCGCTAAATGCGTCCCACCTTGCCAAAGCTGCTTTAAGTTGGGCTTGAATTGATGTCACGTCCATGGTTAGCTGATCCCAGCTGTTACGTAATGTAGTCATGTCTTCGCGCAAGATTTCCTGCTTATCGATTGGAGTTGAATCAATAACTTTAGTGAAAGCATCTTGTAGTACAGTTAGTAAATGCTGTCCTTCCGTCATGCGAAGAGACACTAAACGGATAGTTTCAAGTTTGTCCTTGATACTATTTTCATCTCCAACACCAATGCAGTCTTGTACAGTTCCATGGGCGGTGTATAACCAACTCTCGAGTTCTTTCTTGGCTTTAATAAAATCGGTATGATCCGAAAGATTCTTTTCAATTTTTGAGACTAATCCCTGAGCATTTGTTAAAAGATTTGTGTAGGCACCTTGCAGTTGCACAGTTTGGTCTCTGACCCAACCACAAGCGCTGAGCTCCATAAGGGCTTCACAATGATCATTGAGGTCTTCCATTTTGGGTTTTTGGGAAACGATCTTGTCCAAGAGCTGACGACACCTTTCGAGATCCTCTGGAGATTTCTTATCTTCTTCTTGTTCTAGAGCTACAAGTTTTTGATTTTCCTCAAGCCACGTCTTCATGTTGTTGTAATTTTCAGTGTAATCTTGCCAAGCTTCCAAACAATTGCTAAGGGCCTTCTTAGTATCCGTGCAAACTGCCTGAAGCCCTTCCCAATCCGCATTTAGCTGATCTATTTCTTGCTTGATTGCGTCTTTACCTTCATTTCCGGTAGTCTTCATCACAGCAATACTGAGCTCGATTGTTTTGTGAACAAGTGCATCTCCATCACGGAGTGATTGTGCAATTTTCGAGATTTTGTCTTGTTTCTCGACTATTTTGTCTCGTTCTTCATGTAAATCTGAACATTGTTGGATGTCCAATCGAGCTTTTCGTATCCAGTCAGCGGTTTCTGCCATAGATTGTTTGTACTCATTGTGTTTCTCAACTTGATTTTCGAGGCTTTGAATAGCATCAGCCACTTGCTGCTTCAGATCCTCATACTTCTTAAAACTATTTTGGCATTCTTCAACCTTAAGTGTTCTATCTTCGTCTAATTTTACTTTCAGTTTGTCAACCAAGTCATTTTGGGCTCCAAGTTCTTTCTGGATGGTCCTGAATTTTTCAAGTTTTGCTTTCTTTTCACTCAAATCATTCAAGTATGTAGCGTCTCCTTGAATTTGCTGTTCGATATCTTGCAACCAATCTTTGAGAAGCTTATGTAATTTAGCAATTTCCTCCAACTGTGTGACACGATTGGTTAATTTATTTCTGGTATCATTTACATCAGTTAGGAGTTTTTCTATGTCCTGCTTCAAGTTTTCTGTGTCTTCCTGGATTTTAGCAGCGCCTGCCTGTTCCGTGTTCATGATGACCCTTTCCTTCAATTCAAGAACATAGCGCAACTTATTTTGACCTTGTTCCAAAGAAGTTCTAATGCCTTTTACGACTTGTAATTTAGCGTTAACTTCTGGTAATGTGTTTGGTATGTCAAGACATTCATTTAATTTATCTCTAGTTCTGTCTACCCAATCTTGACATTCTTGATATAATGCATTATGCTGTTGATGTTCTTGATAATGCAGCTCTAATCTTCTCATTACTTCTTTGGCAAGAGACAGAAGAGCATTGTATTTTGTCGCTAATTGAGTAACAGCATTGCTGATTCTGGTATCGGCACAAGTTTCAAGCAATACTTGGGCTTTCATATTCAGTTTATCCAGGTCCTTCTGCCAATCAAACAAAGTTTGCAAATGTACTTGGAACTGCTCAAGTACCATACGTTTTTCATCAAGACTATCTTGTAATTTGTTGTATGATTGTACAAGCTCTTCAGTTTTCGCTAACCATTCAAGAGCATCTTGGTATTGATTTTCATATTCGGCCCACTTAACGATTCCAATTTCCAACAAGTTCTTAGTGTTGTTGAGAGCATCCACGTAATGATCAAAATCGTCTTGAAGCAGTGCTACTTCTTCCTCGATAATTTCTTTATCTTCTTCGTCCGCACATTGACATGCAGCTTCACCCGTTTCCAATACTGCTTCTAGCTTTTTATTACCTTCAGGAATTTCATTTTGCAGAACCTTTAATTGAGACAATTTGCTTCCTAAACCTTCTTTATCACCAGTGGGTTCAGAGCATTTGCTTAAGCGTTCCCTTGCCAGACGCAACCATTGAACAAAGTCGTTACTAGCATCGACAAAGGCTTGATGTTGTTCAACAGTCTCCTTCTGCTTGTCATACAGCTCTTTGGCATGCTTTGATAAAGTCTCGTACTTGTTTGAAATTTCGGACGCAGGAGCGGCTTGCATAAGGTCTTCAGCTTTTGAAGCTACAGATTGGATGACTGGTTCGAAGGAAACTATATCTTGAACGATGCTGTTGGTTTCCCTTAAAGTTGCCTTTCTTTCTCCAATCGGTAAGCAGCTCAAGCCGGTTTGGCCCTTTGCTCTTTCAACTTTCTGTTCTGAGACTTGTTGCAGTTTAGCTTCGCGATCAGTTATCCATTGCTGCAACTGTGAATATGAACTGTCATAATCGGCCCATTGCAGAAGAGCTTTTTCCAGGTGGACTTTCGCGGTTGACATTTTCTTAACCAATTTGTCCCAATCATTCTGTAGCTCTTTCAATTCGTTGTTGATGACTTCGCGTCCGTCAGATCGAGTGTTTCGAAGCACTTTTTCCCCGCTGTTCACAGTTGCGTGGATTAGATTTTGCCCCTCTTCGCGTCTTTGTAATAATTCCTGAATTTTATCTAAACGTTCTTGAAGAATTTCCTTGGTTGTGGTGGTTGATGATTCTGAGCAGTTATGAATCACTTCACGGGCATTGTCAATCCAAGCTTTGCTCTTGGCTAAATTGTCCGCATATTCTTGATGCTGCTCCAAATTGGTTTCAACTTTCTTAAGGACGTCTTTGGCAAGATTAAGTTCCACTTGGTAACGAGAGTTCAGATGCTGTAGTTGATTGTTCACGTACGCATCCAAGTGAGAATTCAACAACACTTGAGCAGACTGGTTGAGCTTCTCGATTTGCTCCTTACCATCTTCTAGCTTCTTTAAAATGTCTTTAACGTCTTCTACCTGTTTTGCTTTCTCTGCCAAAGTAGCTGAAAGTGCCAGTTTTTGATTTTTGATCAGAATGGCTATTTGCTGAAGCCAATCGGAAAGACGTTCGTATTCGTCTTTGTAGTCACGCCAATGTACCAAGACCACTTCCAGTTGATCCTTTTGTTCTTTGAGTTCTGAAAGAAGTTTTCTGTTATATTTAATTCGAAATAACGTAACATTGTCTTACCTTTGAAGAGCCGTTCAAAGCTTTCGCGCAGCGCTCTGTTATCATTTCTTATAATTTCTTGTCCTTGGGGATTTGTGGTAGGTAAGACAACTTCAGCTGTATGTTCGAGATGGTCCAATAATACCTCTCCTTGAGCTTGTTTGTTTAATAAAGCATCAATGGGAGCCACAAAATTTTCAACTGCTAGTTTATCACTTAAGGGTCTCTGTTTAATTTGAGGCACCTTCTCTTGCGCTCTGGTAAGCCAACGCTGTAATTCATCATATGCTTCCTTGTAAGTTTTATGATCCTTATATTGATTTTCTCTCTCGGTAAGAAGTTTCTGTAAATTTACAACGATTAGAAGTTATATTAATAAACGGGTAAAAAGGATAAATTACCGTAATTTTGTCAGCAAGATCATCAAATTTGTCTAAAATAGCCTTTGCTTGCGCAGCGGCTTGACCTTGTTGTCCACTAGCTAACATTTCCACAGCTTTGGCCTTAAGGTTGTCGACTTCAATTTTTTCACAACGAACTTTTTCTTCTACGTTCTTGATACGATCTAATTGTGCTCTCTTTTCTGGAATGGAACCTTGAAATTCTGATAACTCGGACAGTTGGGCTTCCATCCATTCGATCGTTTTGTTCAGCACTTGAGTTTGTTCCAGGAGACCTGCCCACTTTGTAATTGAATCGTCTAATATGGCTTTGGTTTCAATCATCCTCGAAGCCAAATTGGACCATTCTTCTTGTAGATTTGCTAGAGTCTGATTGATTATGTCGTGGCCACTTGGTGCAGTATTGGCAAGAACGCTTTGGGCCAACTCTACAAGGCTCTGGATCTTAGCGAATCCGTCGTCTTTGCAGAGCAGTAGATCTTGAATCATTTCTAATTTAGTTGCCAAGTCTTTCTGCGATGGTGAGCTGACATCTGCACAATAATTCACCTTCTTTTTGATCTCCTCTAACCATTGCACGCATTCCGCGACTCTAGAATCGAAATCTTCATGGGTATTGAAATATTGCTGCCACTTTGCAGTTAGTTCCTTAACCTTATGACATATTTGCTGGTACTTCACACCCAGTTCAGAAACCTGGGAGCTTCTGTTACCCAAACCCTTATTAAGTTGTTGGGACCGTTCCGTTACTGAGTCAATTTCAAATTCTTTCGCTCGTATTTCTCCCTGTAGAGCTTTTAATTCGTCAAGTTGTTCCTTTTTGTCTTTAGCAGTGGGTTTTAAGTCCACCAAATGCAATTTGGTGTCTGTATCGCGAATCCATGTTAAAATTTGATCTTTCAGAGCCTCATATTCAGCCCAATTTTCCAGTTTGTTTTCTAGAGCTTTAACAGTGTTTGCTATTGCAGATTGTAAGGCTGCCCATTCTTGTTGGGAACTATCGATTTGGGATCGAATGTTGCCTTGCCCATAATCCACTGTTCCTGGGATCACTTTATCTCCAAGATCACGTATCCTAGCAATTCGGGATTCTTCTTCGGGCAGACTTGCTTGCAAATTCTTCAATCGTTTTAGGTTAGAGTGTAAAGCAACACGCTCAAGTTCGGTGTCTGCCCAAAGTGAAACAGTATTGCTGGTAGCATCCATCCATTCGTGGGCGTCCAATACCGCCTTGCTGTACTGTTGATGGTCACTAACAATTGCTTCATAGCGCTCAACAAACTGTTGGGCTCTCTTCAAAATCTTTGTATGTTGTTCCGTCAGGTTTGCTAGTTGTTGATCGATGGTTTCGTTATGTTCGGGCAAATTTTCGGTTTTATCACGCAGATCGAGAATGTCCTGTTGGTGCGCCAATGCGTCATGCAACAAAGTCCTATAAATTTGTAGCTGAGCTCGTTTCTCGTCCAAAGTAGCTTTCAGCTCCAATTCCTGCGGAAGCTGCTGTTCAGCTTGCTTCAGCCAATCTCTAATTTGGTCTACGCAGTCTTCAAAAGAGCTCCATCTGTTTAAATAATTATTTGGTTAAGTTATTTTATTTTACCTACTTGAGGGTCGAGCAATTTTGTGATTTTTGACCATTGAGCTTGTTTAAGGGATGACTATCTATTTTTGGATTGAACGGTTTCAATATTTGTAAGATACAACCATTTCTTGCAGTTTTCTTGAAGTTATGAATTTTTGTAAAATCTAATGAACTCTTCTACAGAGCAACCGTAAGATCTGGACGTCTTTCTAAGCAAGTTTTTAATAGTTTGACTTACCTATGTAATTTCGCTTTGAGGTCTCTTTCAGTGCTACTAACTCCATCATACAAGGATTCAAGAGCTTGTTGAAGCTCTTGCAATTGGGTGCTGATATCCTCTCTTCCTTCTGGAGAAGTACTTGGGTAAAGCTTTTCTCCCAGCTCTACTGTGTTGTTTAATAAAAGGGTAGCACTTGGTTGTTGAGCTAGCAATTCCTCTAATACTTTGCTACTTTCTGCGAGAACATTACGCGCTCCGGCTTTGATCTTTTGTCGACACGAATCGAACCTTTTCAGAAAATCAATTTTAGGAAAAAAATTTAGGAAGTATTATAATGCATACCTGGCTTGTGCAGCAGCAATCCAATCTGAGCATTGTCTATACTTTTCGTTGAACAGTTTGTGGTCGTTTACAGCTTGCTCGCATTTTTTAACAATATCGCGTGCTGTAGTTTGAACTGCTTGGAAACGAGAAGTAATTTGCTGCACGTTGACAGAAATGCGGGTTTCTCCGCTGCTCTGCACCAGTTCCGTCGACCTGTCGGACATTTTGTCGAATTCTGCTTCGTTTTGTTTCAGGCTCAATATTAGCGCCTAAACAAATACAATTTTGTACATCGACATAAGCTACAAGGTTTCAGTTGCTTAAAATACAAAAGCGGTAAAACTACCATCACCTACTAACAGAAACAGTGAAATAAGATATGTAAAATGATAGGTTTGTGTATATGAAAGTATTCCTAGAAGAGAAGAAATCAACTACAAAAGCCACCACATCGCGACGTCCATCAGTAAGAAGGATGAAAAGGTAAACTGTGCGAAAGAGAACATTGTGGTTTACGAGAAGCACACAAAACGGAGATACGACAGAATCTTACTTGTTCTAGATGATCAGTAAGAAATATAAACTCCTTCAGGTCTCGACTGCGTGATTCTACCACTCTAGCTAGATCCTAAAGAAGTTAGCGCAATGTATTAAAAAAAAGAAAAATTCATGTTAAAATGGTAAAAAAAGCACTGTTAAAAAAATATAAAATAAAAATGGCTATGAATTGGACTATGCTTGAACTCTGACTAGTAGCATGAAATGATTTTTATTACAGTTATTCCTGAAAAAGTTAATTAATCATCTCTAATTGAAAAAATTAACAAAGCAAACTTAAAAAACTCCGTTAATATGAATTAAATAACATGACAATTTTGATAACCACAGCGTTTTAACTCCCAAAATAAAGTCTGTTATACTCTTACCTGATACTTTTCTAGCTGTTCTTGTTTCTCCTCAATTGATCCCTTAAGTCCATAACTTTTAAGTGTTAATTCAGTATCAGTTAACCAAGAAAGCAAACGTTCGAGGCAACTTTCATAATCGTTCCACTGCTTAAGGCGGTCTTCCAAACCGAACCTGACGTCACTAAGGGCAGCAACAAATTTATCCAAATCAAATTTTAAATTGGTAACATCCCTCTGCATGGCTTCTTGTGCTCTGGCGGGTAAATTTGAAATTTTGTTGTTAACATGATTTTCCAGTTCTTTCAGAGTTATGTTTCCATCAGGGAGGTGGTCTTGTATTTCAATAACTTTATTAAGGCGTTCTTGCAGGGCTTGTTTGTTGCCACTGTAGTCAGAATAACTTGCAAGTTTATCCCACAACTGCTTTTGGTAATCTTGGTGGGCTTTCTGGAGGTCGTAGAATTGTTGGTATACATCTAGGCAATCATCTAACTGTTTGATGACTGCATGGGCATTTTTAATCAAGTTTTGATATCGATCGTTAATGGATTTAATGCTTTCGGTGATCTCTGCGGTTTTTTCCTGGCTGTTGGTAAGTTGCGCCAAAGTATTGGCTTTTTCCGTAATACCTATAGGATTGAAATAAAATAAAATTTTATCTTATAATCTACTTGAAAAAGTACCTTCAAGAATCCTTTTGTGAGACACAATTTCCTGCAACGTCGTCTTGTGTTTCAGAAGCTTAGCTCGCACTTCTTGAATGCTGTTCCAAGTTGATGAGTCCACTTGAATGGCTTTTTCCATGGAGTCCAGCCACGCTAAAATCTGTTGCAACATCTCTTGATAACTTGACAATTGTTGAGATTGTGCATCCTGTAATTTTTGTTGTTCTGCAATTCCTTCCTGCAGTTTATCCCATCTTTCCCTGATACTTCTTAGTTCGTTTCTGATTGTTTCCCTTCCAGGTGCTGCAGTGTCGGGATAAAGTTTTTCTCCGGCCAAGGTAACACTGTTGAGTTTGTGTTCTCCTTGTTCTTTTTCTGAAAGTAAAACTTGTAATCTATTGGACTTAGCTTCAATGTTGTTAGCCAATTCGCCATGATGTAAGGTTGCCAAGTGCTCTTCTAATGGCGTAATCCAAGTGGAAACTTCTTCTAACTTATCCTGGTAATTCCTATGATCATCGACCAAATTCTGCCACTTATTAATTACCTCCTTGGTTAGGGCATGCAAGGTTAAGTAGCGGTTACTAATTTGAGCGATAATTGGTTTGATTCTTTGAGCGTCGCTGGTTTGTAAAAGAGTGTGGCTGCTATCAACAAAAGCATCAATTTCTCGCTCTTTCGCTGCTATTTTGTCTCTTTCCATTTTGTACAGTTTAAGTTGCGCCTCTTTTTCGGACAAAGTGGCACACAGTGGTTGGTCTCTAAATTTACTTTCAGCATCCTTAAACCAGTCGTTGAGATTCTGGAGGTTATCGTCGAAATCTTGCCACTGTTTAAGGGCTTCTTCCTGTTTAGCTGCTGCTTTATCTAAGAAAAACAATAAACATTTGGGTCAAACTGAATCTTGAACGATTTATTATATTATAATGTTACTTACCAATGGCATCCATGTGTTGCACCAACAAATCATGCAGATCATCCAATTCCTTCTTTAGCTCTTCAACGCCTTTCGGAGCAGTGCTTTGAGCAACAAGAACCAACTGTTGTTTCAATTTTTCGAGCAAATTATTTCCTTCAGCTTCGGAATTTTTCAGCGCTTTAATAGCTTCCAATCTTCTACCAATATCACTCTTTTCCCCACTGATATCGCTGTATTCTTGTAATTTTTCCGATTCTATTGCCAGCCAGTCTTTGAATGCATTTACTTGAACGTTGAACTGGTTGTGATTTTCCACGCATTCTCCTAAATTATTCAAGAGATCTTCTGATTTCGTCACGATGTTCTTGAACAGTTGTTTAATAGATTGTAAGTAGATGTTGAGAGATTTATCTTTGGTCTGATCGACCAACTGTTGAGCCTTGTCGCAAACAGAGTCGACAAGCTGCTGATGGGATGTTATTTCCTGGTGCATTATTTTATGATTTTGAAGCTGTGCTCGCTTCTCTTGCAAGGTTGCCTTGAGCTCGGTATGTTGGTGCATAGCCTTTTCGACGTCTTTCAACCACTTCGTAAGTTGCTCTTGAGCGGCAGAAAAATCAGAAAATTGCACTAAGCACTGATCTAGTTTATTTGTCGCATTTTGTAAATCATCAGTGAAGCCGTCCCAAATTGTACGTAAGTTTCTCAATTGTTGCCTAATTATTTCTCTTCCGTCTGGAGAGGTATGGGCGTACAATTTCTCTCCATCTTCTACTAGATTTTCAAATTTCTCACTTTGACGGTTGCGTTCATCAATTAAATCCTTAATTTTCCGCTGCCTATCTTGCAATACAGCAATATCACCAACAATGTGACTCAGATTTTGTAAGTCTTCTTGTTTTTCCGAAAGCCACATCACAAATTGTGCGTAACTTTCATTAAAGGCTTTGTGTTCAGCAACGAAGTTTTCGTAGCGGTTAATACCTTCTTTAACGGCATTTTGAACCGACTGGTAACGAGTAATTAATTGAGAAACGCGTGAGTTTAATTCGGAATCCGTATCTAAACCTTCAGCCTGTTCGGCAAGCTTATTAAAGTCGTCATTCTTGGAATTAATTTCCTCTTCCAACGATTTAAGTTTTTCCAAATGTCCTCTTTTGTTTTCTTCTGTGTTTCTTAAGCTCTGGTCTTTTACTTGGCCTTCTTTTTGCTTCAACCAGGTTTCTAGGTCGTCAACCTTCTTACCAAACTCTGCATATTGGCTGTAGAGTTCGCTCAGTTTTACTTTGGCATCGCTGCAAAGTGTCAAGAAGGTGTTCCATGATTTAGCTTGTTCTTCAAAACTGTTAATTAAAGCAGGATGACCTTCGGGAGCTGTCTCTGTTAAAACAATTTCCAGCTGTTTCTTGCATGACTGAATAATTTTGTCTCCTTCATCCTTCTGACCAAGAAGGTTTTCCACGATGGTGAGTTTGGTTTCTGGACTTTCCATTGCAGAATCATCAATCAAAAGGGCTGCTTCTCCTGTTAGAGCACTCAACCAGTCTCTACACTTTTCTATTGCTTGGTTGTAACTTTCATGGTTGGCTACGTATTTTTCAACAGTATTAACTCTTGCATTAACATCATCTGAAAGTTTCTTGTAATTCTCTAAGCTATCATGAAGCCCAGATTCGCCTTCTGAATCTCCCAATTGCTTGATTTTATCCTTGAGCTGTTGCAAAATGCTTTTATGTAAGTTGACATCTTGGGCTAACGTTCGATATTTATGTAGCGTGTCTTTCTTTTCGGGTAGCGTCGCGTCCAATTCAAGTTTATCTCCGAGTTTGTGCTCAGCGTCGGAAATCCACAGTTTTACTTGCTGCAAGCTGTCTTCAAAGGAATGCCTTTGCATTAAGATTGTCTCGACCTGTTTATAAATTGCATTTACTTGATCAATAAGAGCTTCTGATTTATCTCTTAAAGTTCTCAACTCTGTGCGGATAGCTTCTCTATTTTCAGGAATTATTCCTGAAAACAGCGCTTCTCCGTGCTCTACCGCTTTATTGAGCAAAGTCTGGCCCTTTTCACGTTCACTCGCGAAATTCTTGAGCTCTTCGAGGGTGGCTTGATTTGGCTTTGAACCGCGCGCTGTGAATTCCTCGAAAGATTTGACCTTTTTCTCGGCTTGTTCCAGCCAGTTCTCGACGTCTTTGATGCTATTTGAATATAGCTGTTTGTATTTGTTAAGTTCGTCCAATTTTTCCAGGTAACTGGAGATGAACTTTACTATTGCTTGATAACGAGTGTTTAAATGTTGTGCAAATTGCCCAACACGTGAATCCGGGACTTCTTTCGCCATTTCGTTGCTCAATTCGATGAGTTTCTTGATTTCCTGATCGAACTCGGACACTTCTTTTTGAAGCTGCTTTATTTCCTTGATCTTATCGTCAATGTTGTTCAAGTCTAATTGGTTGGTGCTTTCGGCGCGCACCTTATTTTCAGTGTCTTTTAACCACGTTGAAATATTTTCCGACAACGTTTCGTATTTTTCGTGTTGGTTTACGTTCTTTTCTAAAAGTTCCTTTGTTGCGTCATGAGCCCGTTTTAGATTTTCCAATTCTAGTGCAAGGTGGTCTTTTTCTGCTACCATTAATTTGTAGTTTTCAGGTGTTTCTACTTTTTCGAGAATCTTCAGGGATTCTTCTAGTTCCCCTTTGCGATTTTCGCAATCTTGAATGCCACTTTGGACAGAATTAAGAGCGTTGAGTTTTACTTCCAGGTTATATTTATCGCTTCCTGGTTCTGGACGACACCACTGAACTTTTTCTTTATGAGTCAAAATGACTCGTTGTAATGCGCCATATTTTTCGTTGTGGAATTTCTTTAAGAAGGTAAGGAGTGTATTCTCAATTTTATTAGCATGCGAAAGTACTCCATCATATCTCTTTTTGAGTAGTTGCTGTTCTTTTGGTATATTACTTTCAGCAAAAGACGGATAGATCGTTTTCATACCCAAAATTTGCTGATCAATATGTTTAATACCCGCATCGCACTGCTGAAGTTCTTGTTTTAATTGTTGGCACTTCAATAGACGTTCCATAATTTTAACATTTTCTCCAGATAAATCTTCGCATTTAATCATTTCCTCCCTGATAGTCGAAATTTTGTTTCCAACGTCTTTGATATCTTTACGAATTGCCTTTTCCTTCTCTCCGAAAACTGAAGTTACTTTATCCAATTTATCCGCTTTCTGTTGTAATTCGGCGAATTGTTCATCTAAAAGTTTCTCTAGAGTCGACATCATTGGTATTTCTTTATTTCCACTTAATTTCATAAGTTGTTTATGTTTATTGGGGATGCTTTGCCTCAAGCTTTGATAAGCTGGAAGTTCTGCTTTATATTTAGTTAGTTTCGCCTGCGCTGCTTCGACTTCGTTCGGTTTTTCAGCTGCAGCACTTAAAATTGAGTTTTGTTCCGCGAGCCACTGCAATAACTTCGTTTTAGTTTCCTCGATATGTTTCCAAATTATAGCTTGGGATTCAGCAGTTTGGGCCACCTTTAATATTTTTTCGTAAACGCTGGTCCAGTGTTTGTGGGTTTCCTTCAACTCAGATTTTACTTCAGATTCGATTTTTGGAATAAAATCTGCTTTTTTCATGAGATTTTCTGCTTTCGCATCCATTTTATCCAGAATTGACTTTGTTTTCTTCAAAGCTTCTAAGGCTTTTCTCGCTTTTTCGTTATTAGAGTTGGCTTGGATGTAGTCGGTGGGTACTTCAATACTATCGCAAGTATGCTGAATTTTTTCGATTTCTGAACCCACTCGGTCTTTTGCTTCTTGGAATTCTTTCCAGGCAAATATAATATCGGAGTATTTCAATTTCTGGGCTTTAATTTCGTCTTGGGTCTTGTCCCATTGCGCATCAAGAGATGAAATAATTCCCTGGATGGTAGATGCGTTTTGAATGTCTTCTTTCATGAGTTGCTGCCCTTGTTTTTGTAATTCTTCCTTAATAGGAACCTTCTGAGCTTGGCTTTCCAATAATTTCGTAATTTCGTTAATAGCGGGTTGTAAATCAGCAGAACTCTTTACTTGGCTATTAATTTTCTCAAGTTGTTTTTGGGCATCACCTAAGTTGTCTGTAACTTGCTTCTGTAGGCCTTGGAAATTGTTCCAGTGCCCTTTTAGTTGTTCTAAGACTCCCAGTTTTTCAACCAACTGCGACTTCAAGTTGATGGTCTTAACTTCTATTTCTCGAACTAAATTTTCTGCAGTGGTTGGCATACCAGTATTCTTGTCCAAAATTGTTATACCGGGCAACTTATCGACAGCAGGAGCATTTTGCTTCCACGTTATGAGTTTATTAATTATAGTTTCGGTTTCCTTCACCAACACTTGCAAGTCTTCAGGTTTAACTTTTTGACTGTCAATCTGATATTTAATATGCGATAATTGTCTATTCGTTTCTCCGTGCCAGTTCAGCAAATCGGTCCATTTTTCCAACGCAGTTTTCTTTTGCTGTAACTGGTTTTCAAGATCTTGGTAATTTTGAACCAAATTGGAATATTCTTGATTCAACGTTTGATTTTCTTCCGGGGTACTCTGCAAGGTTAAGTTTTTAACTTCTTCATATATGGCATTGAAGGTAGGTTGCTTTTCAGAATGTTCCTGGAGCAAAGCATGGACGTTGAATAAAGCTGTATCAACTTTATCGGCTTTAACTTCGTCAATTTGGGCCACATTTCCTCGTAATTTGTCTGACCAGTTGGAAAATTCAGCCATTTTTGCCCGGAATTCGTGGCGAGCCAAAATAGCATCAGACACGTCGTTGATTTTCGCTCTTACACCTTCTGAAAGTTTGGTTATTTTACCCTTAAGCTCTTGGACACGACCTTTAACGGCGGTTGCGCCTTCTGGTGTCAACGAATGACTAATTGAGTCAGCATTTTGTGTTAACGTTATAAGTTTAGCTTGTTGTTCTGAAATTTCGTTATTGAAAGCTTTCAGCTTGGCTAATTGTTTTTCCAGTTTCTCCACTTGGGGTGTATCTAAATTAATTGCTTGGGCAGCTAAAGCTTTTTCTCCTTCAACTGCCCAGGTTTCTAGCTTTTTAGCATTTCCGTCAAAATCGTTCCAGTTTGATACTAGTTTATCAAATTTATTAGCCCATTGAGAAGCTGTGTCATGGATAACAGTCCATCGAGAATGCATTGCATCTACTTCATCTGGGGCGTGAGTTTTAGTAAGAATTTGTTGGCTAATTCCAGCAACTCCTTGTAGCTTCTTTAACTGAGCGTCGCATTCTTTTGCGAATTGTTGAGTTTGATCTTGCAGCTTAACTGCTTCATCCAAAGTTGTTGGTTTGGGTATTCCCATTTGAATTTTCGTTTCTGCTTGGTCGACCCATGGTTTGATCTCCTGAACGGCGCTCTGGTACTGTTTCCAGTTTTCTAAATCTTTGACAACCGCAACTGATTGAGCATCAACATTACGATGTATCGCCGTTACACGATCCTGTAGAGCAATGATATCGGATTTAACTTTTTGGGCTTCTGGATTACTCTCATCGATAATAAGATCCCTTGCCGCACTTCCCAGTTTGTCAGCTAAGTCGATTTTATGTGCAACTTCGCTTTTTAATGCGGTGGTTTTTATAAGACGATCTTCTGGAGCAACGTTGTCTTCAATCGCTGTCAACATTTGTGGGGCTTCTTGTATTGTCCAGTTCTGTAAGTCTCCCAGGCGGTTGTGGAAATCGGACCACTTTTGATCTAATTGTTGCAAGAAAATTACTCTTTCTTGGACGGTTTCGATTGTTCTGTGTAGATTTTCTTCTATTTCTGTAACTTCCTTCTGCAGGACTGGTTGCTGGGTGGGTGCTGTATATTGACTTAATTTAGAAGACAGATCATATAACTTTTTAAGCATATCTTCGGTAGTTTTCCGTAGATATATGCTAAGTTCCTGCTTTGTTTGCAAATCTGCGGGGATATTGGTAGAAGTGTATTGGCCGGGAGCAATGCGCTGTAGCTCTCTGTGTGCTCGAGTAAGAAGTTCGATAATCTCGGTTTTTTGCTCGGAAAAGTTTGTCCACACAGTTTGAGTACTCTTCAATTTGTTGAGCTTATCAACAGTTTCGTCATACGCCTCGTTCCATCCCTTTTCTAAGGACTTCACCTCCTCTAGAATGAAAGCGGGAGCTGTCGTGTCTCTCGTAAGCTCTTTACCGCGTTGCAACATCGTCATGATGTTTGGACGTTGCAAATCGAGTTGAGTAACCGCTACTTCTTGCTGCTGGATCATTTGATTTACATTTTCCAGTGATTCTGGATGGCGTTCTTGTCTGGATTGTTCCTTAACTTTCTTGAGCAAGTCACACACTTCTTGCACTTCTCTTCTGTACGTGTAACACTTCGTTAAGGTGTCAGTTTTTGTCATGGTTACTTCAAGAGTTGGTATGAGATTCTTGTAACGCGTGATCAAATTTTCTAAGTTCTTCTGTTCTTCAACTGCCTGACTTTCAGGGCAATGAGATACGAGAGAATCGAGGATTTGGACTAGCCATTTCATGTCTTCCCGTTTGGCATCTGCTTCTTGACAAATTCTCTGAAAAGTTAAGGAAAGAATTGTGTTGTTAAAATATAGTCTAAACAAATGGTTTTCATTAAGTGCCATTTACTTAAAATATCTCAATTTTTGCTAAACTTGTTTCCTGTTTTGTTGAGTTTCAATTGCGAATTCTGATCAATTTTCTTAGTTAGTACAGCAAAACGGAGATACGGTTGAATTCCAAAGGAATTTCGGATAATTCTCTGTAGGAAATGAAGTTCGAATGGGGAAATTATTTGTAGAAATTCAAATAACGATTTAGATTTCATGATATTCGGTTAAATTCCGGGCTGATGATGTTTACCAACCCATTTATTTCCTATTATCATGGACAAGTGTATTTCAATGAGCCAAGGACATTTAAATTGATGCATCTAATTCATAATGCAATAAAATCAGACCGATTAATTTACTTTAATTTATTATTGCGAGTTGATTGAATCCCACAAAACTAAATTAAATTTTCAACAATGACAAGTGGTGTGGTAGGATCCTTGAACTATTTAGAATTCACCGAACTATCTGTAGTTTATAGATAAACAAATATATTAACGTTTGCAAAATTAATCAGTTATTGTTTTACGAACCTAAGACCTACATATATGAAATAAAGGTGATAGCTTAAAGCAAAATATCGAACTTACCTGGAAGGTGGATTTTTCCCTATCAAATTCGTCCATTGTAGTAACTTCGCCGAAGATCCCTTTAACATTTTTATCAACTTCATCCATCCAACGCACCATGTTTGCAAATCTTTGATGATATTCATTCCATTTTTCAGGGATTCTATCCAACTGTTCGCGAAGTTTCTCCACTCTTATATTAATATCCTTCCACTGTTGCGTAGCTTTTGCGCAAGAATCTGTCAAACTTTGATCTTCTGGTTTATATTGGAAATAAGTATTGGAAATCTTTTCCAAATTTTGCAAACAACGTTGGGCTTCCAAAAGATGGCCACCTGGAGCGAAAAATACCTTATTTCTGGTGATAATGGACTCGACATTTTCTTGTTTATTGTAAGCTTGCTGTTCGGTGACGATTTCCTTTTCAATTTGTTGGACATACTGGTTGAAAGCTGTCTCGTCAAGTCGAAATTCTAATCGCATCAGATGAAGGGGAGCAAACGATAAAATCTCTTTCCATTTGGTTTGTAAACGTTCTACAGATTGGGTTATAGGTTTCTGTTGATCAGTAGGAAGTTTATTTTTCAATTCTTGACCAGTTTGGACTAAATCATGAATCCAGCGTTCATTAACGCTTTCAAAGAAAGTTTTGTGAAACTCCACTGTTTTCTTGGTATCGATGTGTCTTTCGGTGATTAGTTGTTCAGCTTTGGAAAGCCAACTCGATATAACACGTTCACATTCACTGAAATTGTGCCAAGAACGGATACCTTCCTGCAATTTCTGATCCCAAAGCTGAGCATTTTTAATGACATACTCAAAGCGATCGTTCAACTTCTGCATTTTCTCGTTCATATCGCGTATGTCTTCATTGGCACTTTGGTCGACAGCTTTTTCGATGGTTCTCATGACTTTATTTTTACTATCCAGCATAGATTGATAGTAAAGAGTTCGGACGAAAAATTGTTTGTGTCTTTCAAGCTGAACTTGTAGATTTTCCTTGCCACCACCAAGGGTTAATTTGCTCAGTAATAACTCTGCGTCATCCAACCATTTATTAATATCACGTTGGCCGGCTTCTAGAGATTCTTGTTGAACAAGTAGCTGATTAAACAGGTGGATCTGAGCAGGAATTAACGCCCGTACACGCACAAGGGCTTCCTTCTCGTCCTTCAGCGTGTTCATCATTTTGTCTACTTCTTCCCTCGACAAATCCTGAATTAAACTTTGGAAGGTCTTGCTTACATTCTTGAAAAGGTCTTCAATTCCTTTCACTTCACCTTGTAGTTGCAACAGTTTTTCTCCGTGGGCACGTATTTTTTCTACGGATCCCAACTGCTGGGAGTTAAGTATGGATTCAGCTTTACGCAACCAATTTGATAAGACTTCCACCCCAGCTCTAAATTCCTTCCTGTTTCTTAGTATATCACCAGCGTGGCTGTATTTGTTGACGATGGGATATAGTTTGTCCCATCTTGCGGTCATTTTAGCAAAATGTTCTCTTAATTCATCAGCGATTTTGTCTTCGCAGGTCGCTATTAGGAAGCTCACTGTGTCTCCTAACAATTGGTAATTGTCCCTCCAAACACTGATATCTTGGAAGAACTCCATACGGTCGTCTTCCGACAGTTTTATGGCTTCCTCGGCCTTGTCCAGCCATCGGTCAAATTCTCCAGCCAAGGAATCCCATCGACGCCAATAAGCTACGACTTCTTCGAGCATGCTTTGTACGCATCTCAACTCCATGGAGACGTTCTTCCATCTTTCGGCTACGTCGCGAATGAATCTGTCTACTTCTTGGCTTTCCTTTTTGTCTGCAAGGAAAAGAATAAAGATAATGTAATTACCCCAAATATTATATTAGCTTTGTATTAGGAGAAGGGAAACAATCAATCTTCTCCAAATGGCGTATTTTATCAAGGACGTTGTGATCTCTCAACAACCAATGCAGGTTATATACAGAGTATAACTTAAGTGTACGCATAAATGTAAACTTATGATAGGTTCGAGTAGGTTCTCTGGGACATCAAATACACCAAAATATTAATGCATGTCGAGGCTTACTTACAAATACATTTCTTATTTGTGTCTTTGTTAACCTGTGTAGAATGATATTCAAGAAAGATATAATAGTTACGTGATGGCGCTCCACCTCATGGCGTGCAAATTGGGACAGCGTTGTTAAATAATAATTTTAGTCGTCGAGAAATGGGTCGATTCTTTCTTCGGCCTGTTAATCTAATTATGTGTCTACGAGATTTCCGTAAATAGAATTGACGATTTTCGCGTGCGGATTCAAAATATATTAAAATGGGTGGTTATCCTCTGTCCTATTAGACGTCAAAAAAGACAAGTTTTGGCTGTGCATTAATCAATAAGGTAATAACAAGGTTATCCCCTATTTCTTCCATTTGGGAAAATGTGAAGCTATATTAATCAAACAGGGAATACACGTACGGTGTAGCAAATGAGTCATCTCGTGTCGAATTAGCGTGAAATGCAACAAAGTTTCCTGTCAAAAGTACGCTAGATCAGTTGGTTTTAACGTGTGGTCAGCGAAGGTTTGCTAAGTGGAACGTAGTCAGAGGTGAAAGTAAGCCGGAGCTCTCCGGAAGGTCGTCCGGTAAAAAACGGAACTCAGTTAAATAATTTTTTTATTTAATTTTTTCAACCAAAACGGACATAAAATGAACTGTTACTAGAAAGTCATCGTAGGTTCATTCCCCACAAAGGGGCCGGTCGTATATGGATCAGTCGGGTTCTGCACCAGAACCCTCAACCTCTCTTCAAGCAGTAACGGGAATGCAAGGATGGGAAAAATGGAAAGTCACCGTAGGTTCGTTCCTCACAGGGGAGCTAGCCACTATATGGGTCAGTCGGGTTCCGCAACAGAACCCTCAGCCTATCTTTAGACAGTAACGGGAACGTAAGGATGGAAAAAATGGAAACTCAACGTAGGTTCGTTCCCCACAAGGGGGCGGGCCGCTATAGGGGTCAGTCGGGTTCCGCAACAGAACTCTCAGCCTCCCTTTAGACAGTAACGGGAACGTAAGGATGGGAAAAATGGAAAGTCACCGTAGGTTCGTTCCTCGCAGGGGAGCCAGCCACTATATGTGTCAGTCGGGTTCCGCACCAGAACGCTCAGCCTCTCTTTAAGCAGTAGGGGGAATGTAAGAAAGGGATAAAAGAAAAGTCACCGTATGTGGGTTCCTCTGACGGGGACGAGCTGCTATAGCTATCAGTCGGGTTCCACACCAGAACCCTAAGCCTCTCTTCAGGCAGTAACGGGAATGTAATGATGGGAAAAAAGGAAAGTCACCGTAGGTTCGTTCCTCAAAAGGGGGCCAGCCGCTATAGGGGTCAGTCGAGTTCCGCACCAGAACCCTCAGCCTCTCTTTAGGCAGTAACGGGAATGCAATGATGGGAAAAATGGAAAGTCACCGTAGGTTCGTTCCTCAGAAGGGCACGAGCTGCTATAGGGATCAGGCAAGTTCCGCACCAGAACCCTCAGCTGTTCTACAGGCTGTAACAGGAATACACGGATGGGAGAAAAGGAAAGTCACCGTAGGTTCGTTTATCACAAGGGGGCGAGCCGCTATATGGGTCAATCGGATTTACATGCAATACGTTTCGGTTATTGATGGCTCAATCGGTTCGTGAGATTGATACAACCGTAATATTCAAATAGCAAAAACAAAATATTGTATTTAAAACTTACCAATATTTCCGTCGCGTTTATATTCTTCAATAACGGCTTGCATGTCGATGAAGGCTTTGTTGAATTCTTGGAATATGTGGTTACGCGATACGAAATTTCGGTATTGTTCCAAAAGTTGAACAACTTTATCTACACGGCCATATTTCGCAGTCCATCCTTTCAATTTGGTCTCGGTTAGTTGTAAAAAGGCAATAAGGCAGCACTGTAACAATTATTCGATACATTAACAAATCGGAAAAAAATCGGAGTACAAGAATTCACCTTGTGTTCCAGGAACTTAAGTCTAATACGTCGTTGGGCAGCTTTAGGTCCAATTTCGTTCAGTCTCAAAGCCATATTATTTAACTGGGCAGAAGGCACTTCTCTGGCTAAAGGACTATTACAAGCTTGTTCAAATTTGGCTTGTACAGTGGGTAAATCGGCAAAAAATGCTTTATGCTCTTCTAGTTTTCTACTAATAATAGTTGCAGTCTCTTCGTTCATCGCTGTGGGTATGTCGTCCATATAAATCAATCTTTCCGCTTTCGCCAGCCATTCGCCAACGAATTTAAAGTCCCCTGGTAATCTCGAATCTAATAACCACAGCCAATATCTCATCTGAGACTCTAGTTGATTCCAGAGCCTACTAATATCGTACCAGGATTCTTTTGTAATCGATATAATACTCTGGGATTCTATCAGAGCTTTCAATTTTTTATAAACTATTGCCCTATCGTCCACTTCATCCTTGAACGTTTGGTATTCGTTGTAATCAAGGGGTAACGAATTGGTTTGTTGAAGGTGTTCCAAGTATTGGGTCTTTTTCAGAAGCCAAGCCATTAGATCGTTATATTCTTCTTGAATGGCCGCTATGGCATCGGGCCCGGTACTTTTAGGCTCCGGGTATTTGTGTAAAAATTGGGCTACATAAGTCATGATGGATTTTTCGTCCGGTTTTGGAACGTCTACGTCTTCGGGGTCTAAGAGTCTAGTAATTCCTAAATCTCTTTCGGCTACATCGAAAGCGGTTTCTAAACGGGTTCTGTTTGAGGCTTTACGAAGTTCTGCCAAATTAATTAAATTGGCTTTTATCGCGTCTATTATCGCCAAGAAGGCTATGCCGTCACGCCAACTAGCGCCAAAATCTTTTACTTCTATACCCAAATCACTAGAAAAAAGAAAAGCATAATTAAGAATACATTTACAAATCAAAACTAAATCGGGTCGGCAATAATTAAAGGAAATTAATCCGTTTATAAAATGAGAATGTTTAGAATATCCACAAGTAAGGAAATCCTCCGCAAAAAAATATGATTTATAATACTGCAATATTTAGGCACTTTTGCTAAAATTTCAATACTTTTAACTCGTATACCGTATTTTAGGATTTTGAACCAGACGAAGTCAGAAATAATTAAGGGGAAATAATCCGTTAACAAAACAAAGTTGATTAAATTTCAACAAATAGGGGATTCCCCCCGGAAAATGCAATGAATGTTACTTTAATATTTCGGCAGCACTACATTTTCCAAAATTGTTGACTCACATACAAAGGAAATAATCCGGTAAAAATAAAAATCTTTTAACGTAAAATATTGGAGGATTTCAGAACAGAATTACTTATCGTAAACCAGTGGCGGCTTGTACTAAAGGGCACAAGGGCACGTGCCCACCCAACCACCAAGATAAACACAGAAAGAAATTCGCATGTA
>JABXWE010021939.1:0-36907 GCA_014611495.1 Limonius californicus | reverse complement strand
CCCCTTTCCGTTTTGAGCTGGATACGCACTTGATAGCTTCATTTATCAATTACGTTGACTGAGAAAAGGTCAATGGTGACCCAGTTTTACCGTTAATTGTTGTGATAGAAAGATTGATTGTGCTGTAAATGTAAGTTTGAGAACAGTTCAATTTCATAAGCCATTTAAACTGCTACCCTGTTAAAAAGCTGCAAGAATAAAATATCTCTGTGAAAATCCTGTTACCAATATAAATAATTCCAATCAAGTAACTGTTCGAAATGTAATATGCGATATGGCTAAAAACAGTAAATGTGTATTATTATTTTATAACATGTTAATTTTTGGTTGTTATTGTTGTTAATTGAGCGAGATCTAGGACACAGTTTTCCAAGCATCTCGTTGCACTTAGGCACTTTGATCTATTGTACACCCTCACTATGAATTTTGCATATCTGAGGTAGTTCTAACCACAGTAGTGGTTTTTAACGTGTCACACGTTGCCGTGGTATGAGACCTACGGTTTTACTTCTTACCCCACTTTCACATATTTTCCGACAGAAAAATCTCACCGACTTCTGCCGCCAGATTCGAAACCCTGTGCCTTGAATCTACAGGCAAGTACGCTAACCACCAGACTACTGAAGCCGGTAATTGTAGTATATAATCTGTATAGCTTATGTAAAGATTCCAAATGAACAGTTTCTTCCAAAAGAAACCTGCAAGGATATGGACGTGGGCAAGCTCAGACGGAGTTTCAAACAACGTAACAGACTATATTATAACAAAAAAAATCGATCGTGCAAGATATAACAGTACTAAACCAGATCTCTGTTGGAAGTGATCACAGAATGGTGAGAGCAACAATTAAAATAAAACTAGGAAATGAAAGATATAAAATGATCAGAAGAAAAACAAAAAAGAATTTGCAAGCCCCAGAAAACCAAGAGAAATGCAGGGAAACAATTGAACGTACGCTGATGAAAAGCTCAGTACAAAACAGAGACATAGAAGAAATTATCGACAAAATAACAAACGCAATATGGAAAGCTCAAGAGACCCACTACCATCCACAAAAAAGGGAAAGCAAATTAAGTCAACATACGAAAAGGCTAATGGGGCAGAAAAGAAGGTTGAAAAAATAAAAAAGGGACACTGTTTGCGATCTAAACATAAGACAGCTAAATAAGGACATATCCAAAAATATCAGGAAAAATATAAGAAACTATAAGTACGAAAATGTCAAACAAACAATAGAGGAAAATAAGAATATGAACGTCCTGAGAAGAAAGATCAATAACAGGAAAAACGAAATTATGAAGCTTAAAATAAAGTAACAAGCAATACAGACGAGTTACTACTGATCGTGAAGGAGTTCTATAAAGAACTATAGAAGCAGACAACAAATACATAATAAACTCAAGGAAACAAAAAGGGCAAGCGTTGTACTCAGTCAAGAACCTGAAGCCATGCCAGACATAACTGTAGAAGAAATACAACAGGCTATAGACAAAATGAAAACCAACAAGGCTTCAGGAGAGGATGAAGTAGTCATCGAAGGAATAAAGATAGGACATTTATACATAGATATTGTATTAGAAGAAGTAAAAGATCTCTTTAATCTCTGCTTAATAAAAAAATGACATACCAAAAAGATGGAGCACTGCAGTAATGTTCTTAATTCACAAAAAAGAAGACGTTACAAACATTGAGAACTACAGGCCAATAAGCTTGCTCTCCCATCTATATAAGCTGTTCACAAAGATAGTAAATAGGTAACTGCATCGAAAAGAAGCTCAACTTCTATCAGCCCAGCGAACAAGCGAGATTCCTATGAGGTTTTGGGACAAATGACCATTTACTTACCGTAAAATTATTGATTTATTTATTTAATGTTCATTACACCTTTACAGATTCATTTAACTTATGTGCCTAATTGTTCTGGACCTAAGGTTTTATATCCTACATAATATTACCTAATCTATCGTTAACCAGTATCATCACTTAGAAGCTACTTAATTATACAATTTTCCTAATTTCTTTTATCATGCCCATGTAAATTGATTTGAACTAAAAATTTCTGTAACTCAGTCTTGAATTTTCTTAGGCCTCTTATTTCTCTGATTCTATTGGGTATTTTGTTATATATTCTGATTCCTGTGTATGTTATTCTGTTTTTGCATATATTAGTTCGTTGAGTATATGCATGTAAGTCACTGTTGCTCCTTGTTTGGTGTTGGTGGATTTGATTATTTTTGGTGAGTTGTATTTTAGATTTTTTGTGACCGTTTAATATTTCGTAAATTGTTAGTGCCAGATCGTATATTGTATTCGTGTTTCTACTAGCATTTACCTTTCGTGTATTCTTTTAGTAGGTGTCCTGAAGTGCAGTCCTCTAATTACTTTCAATGCTTTGTTTTGTATTCGTTGCATTCTATTTTTATTTGCGGCTGACGTGCTGCCCCAAATTCCAATTAAATAGCTTATATTTGACGTTATAAATGAGCAATATATGCTTCTTTTTAACGTGCAGGTAGGTAGATGTCTTGCTATTCTTCTTATTGCTCCTATCAGAGGGTTTAGTTTCTTGGCTATTTTGTCCACGTGCGTCTTCCAGCTTAGTTGATTGTCTATCCATAGACCTAGATACTTATAGCTATTTGTGTATTCTATTTTTGTATTACTAATTTTTATGTCTAATTCTGTTATTAGTTTATTTTTGTTTGCAATTATCATGTACTTGGTTTTTTTCGTATTTAATGTGAGTAGGTTCGATTCGAACGACTTTTCTAGTAACTTCACATCTTTTTTAATTTTTTCTTCTATTTCACTTAAAGTTTTACCACTGTATGAAATACACGTGTCATCTGCAAATAGGTATGTTTTCCCCTTTAGTTCTAAATCCTCTATGTTGATGTAGATAAGATGAAGGAGAGGCCCTAAAACGCTTCCTTGGGGTACATGATAGAAAAGACAATCGAATATAATAGACCATTGGTATTGGTATTTGTCGACTTCCAAAAGACCTTTGACATAATAGAAATAAGTTCCATACTAGCTGCACTTAAACAATGTCGCATAGATTATAGATACACACGTTTAATTTACAATATACACAAAAACTCGATAGTTTACATGAAACTACACAAAGACAGCGACATATTTTCACTAGACGTGTCAAGCAAGGAGACACAATATCCCCTAACCTATTTACAGCAGTATTGGAATACACATTTAAGACACTCAACTGAGACAACCAATGCATAACTATAGACGGCGTAAAACTGAACAATCTCCGATTCGCCGATGATATTATCATCATAGCAGACAATTTAAAAGAAGCGGAAGAGATGACAAATGTATTTTGTCTCGAGCAACAAAACAAGTTGGACTAAACATCAACAAGCACAAAACAAAAATAATGACGAACCTAGTAATTGGGGGAAATCGTAAACGAAACACTAGAAGTTAGGGAGTATAAATATTTGGGACACGAAATAAGAACCATCAGAGGTAACCAAACGCATGAATTACAACGAAGAAGTAGCTTAGAATGATCAGTATATGGTAAACTAAGAGATGTGGTCAGTAATGGCATACCGATAGCCTCAAAAGAAAGGTGTATGACTAATGTATTCTCCCTGTCCAGACGTATGGGCGGTTACTTACACTAACGAAAAAAACGGCAAAAAAATTAAGACTTGTCCAAATAAAAATGGAGAGAGCAATGCTAGGCATCAAATTGAGAGACTGTATATGAAATACAGACATACGCCAAAGAACAGGAGTGTACTACATAATCCACCGAATCACCAACTTGAAGTGGAAATGGGCTGGTCACGTTGCGAGACTCAGCGACGAAAGATGGACAAAGAGTATCGTCGAGTGCAGACCCCGTCGAGATAAAAGAAGTAGGGGGAGACCTCCTACTGGATGAATCGACGACATAAGAAGAGTAGCCGGAAATTGGATAAGAACTGTACAAGACCACAAGGAATGGAAACGTTTAGGGGAGGCCTATGTCGAGCAGTGGATGCAAACGGCATGATGATGGGTGATGATGATTTTGTAAAGATAAAATAGACGCCAAAGAATTATTATAATAAAAAAGAAACGCTTTAGCCTTCTAATTTCATTTTGATTGTCTAAAAGCTGAGTGGCTAAGCTGTTAGGATGCACAGAGAGTATGTCTTGATATTTCACACAAACCTTCGGACCTGTCAAACAGGTTCGATTAATTAATGTATGTATATACTTTGATCATCAAAAATATGAATATTAACATATTTTGTAACCAAACAATTAGTTGCTAATTTTATAAGTAAGGGAGCCTTCAGTGGATTGCTCTCGACAAGTCGTAGTTAGTTTAGTAAGTACATTATTATCACAATATTCACCTATTGTTCGTCTGGAACAGATTGTAAATATGCAATAAAATTATGCAAAAAAAAATAAAAAAGAAGAGCAAGCTAAGGGGTGGATTGACAAACCGGTAATATATCGATGTTGCTATGACAGTGTTGCAGCGATACGATCGAACAGAATTTCAAAAATGTCTTGAGTATTTTAGAAGTCATTTTACTTCTTTTTCATTATTTTAGTATATTTATAACGGTACTACTAAAAATAGAACAACAAAAACGTTGTAGTTTCCTGTTGAAATTTAATTTTTTTGGATAAGTTCACAAACTAGTATTAACTGTTACGGTGACAGTCGCGGCGACACTATCACTGTCAAGATGACGGCTTCGATCTGCTCTTCTACTGGTCGCTTTGGTGTTGCTAGCGTCGTGTCCTATGTCTATATATCCATTTCTACTGGATAAATTTAACTAATGACTGAACATAAATTATTCGAAGTTACTGTAACCTGATTTATTTGCATGTAATCGGTTCGATTTAAAGCGTTTTCAATTTAAATAATGTAATTTTTAATAAATGCTAATTTTGGCAAATAGGAATTCGAAGTTATGGTATACTTTATTGTATATAGTGCGCATGTGTGACACGCAATCAGCTGTCCTAAATGGGAAATGGCTGCTGGCAGTCGGTCAGTAGTGCAATTTTCAAAATTGCATTTATAACAATCATTCGAATAAATAATATGTGATAATCAGACATTTCAAGTAAAATAATCGTACAACAACTATGGAGTACTACAATTTGCCAAATACGTGAGTACTCACTCTGGATTCAGTTTGTAGTTCCTTTTGTTTATGTTGCAATTCCAAACAATTGTCCAATTAAATACCTTATTGATTTTTAAATATTATCTGTGCCTATCATGTTGTAGGCTTTAGAGATAATAACATGGATTCCCATCTCAAACAAACTAAAATGCACAAATTATAATTCCGAAGAATCTCCACTGCCTTTATTAGTATGACTACCATGATGTATCCGACTCTCACAAAATCTCAGAGCATGCGTTCCAAACGCAAATCTGCAGTCGAATTGCTTGCTGAAAGTAAACCGTTTTATGTAAAGTCAGAACTGGTGCGTGATACTACCCAAGCTCAGCCTGCTAGACCTCCACCTACCTTTGCAATTGGACATGCCAGTTATATGCGCAGCAAATCGGTTAATGTTGCAGCACCAAGTAGCAGTTATAGACCTACGACTCTTCCACAGTGTAAGTTGTAAATATTTAATGTTTCCTCCTTAATCATGTAAAGAAATATCATTTATCGAAAGAGTAATATCCAGATTATTTACTGTAGTAGCTAATGCTACTCTAGTAAATGGTAAGAGGTAGAAGTTTGGTTAAATAGGAGAAATTTTACTTGCTGAGAGTGTCCTTTCTAAACCTATTTTTGTTTCTTACAAAATCGCTTAGGTTTTTGTTTGAAATTAAGTATATATACAAAAGGCATTACAAAAAAAGTTAGTTCTTAGAGGTACTTACAAACAAAATTGAATTCTTATTGTTTTTTCATTTGAGAGACGTTACATTTTACAGAGGCTTTCATTTCTGAGTTTTACCTCAAAAAGTTATTTTATATTTTCTCTTTCCAATATGGTGGTATATTTATTTTATCAATTATAAATGGATTTTAGGAAAACATTTTTTAGCAATTCATAAAAACAAATGAGCAACAAGCAATCGAATAACTTTCAGCTGTCAAAATACCTTATCACGCTTTTACTAACAAATGTAATTATTTTAGGAACTATAGGGATATTGAATAAAAACACTTTTCTTGATAATAAATTTGCATTTTCTAACAAGGATATGCAGTTAACACTTAAAATATAATGACAAGAAAGGATTTATAATTTTGGCAGTTTGCAAGTTGCTTAATTGTTTTTTTTTTCTAGAACATTTACTTTTGTTGTTAGAAGAGATTTTGTTAAATACCCATGTAGTTTTTGTTATCAATCAGGTAAAAATGATACCGGTAGAATCTGTTTTACCAAACGAACTCCATATTGTCACCTCTTTATTCTTTGTTTTAGCACTAGTTAACCTAATATCATTAAATAGGTTACATATTTAAGTGGGTAAAAACTAAAGATTCTCTGCCAAACTGCATAAGTAAAACTATAAAGAATAATTTTAAAAAGATTATAGATTATGTCAATCCCAAATAAAAAAATATGACACAAATAAAATGTGTTATCACTTATCAGTAGCTTGTAGAAAAGACATTCCCATTTAATTATCTATATGCATCCAAACGAAGAGAACAGGAGTAGTTCTTTGTGCACAACAGACTGCAAACAAACCATTTAAAAAATGTAATTTAATTGTCTTTCAAAAGGATCAAATATTTTATGTAAATACTAGGAGTAGGAATCTACACCTTTTTTTTTTCTTTTAACTTTTTTTTATATATATTTCTACTCTGAAGAGATGGAAACTTAAATGGTCACCTTTAGTACGATTTTAGCTAACTTTATATTTCTCACCATTCTGGAGATTCCTCAACATATTAGCTCCAATAGACAGTTTGTATACCGTATATTTAGTTATGGAGTCTGGAACAATATTTGGCCAATTATCTTTGTTTATAATTTATATTAATGTGAAATTGAGTTATTGGTGTGTATTTTATGATTTTTTTGCAAATACTCAATTTGAGTATGGTATTAACACAATCTGCTGAAAATAAGTACAGATTGGTACATTTAAAAGCAGCCTAATTCTATTTTGGAAATGTTATAAAAGCAGTTTCATTAAAACTGGTGGAAGAGTGTTTCTCAGATTCTGATTTAGCAGAATAAGAACCCCATGCTTTGCTAACAATAAACAGGATAAGCTATTTTAAGTATCACACGTTGTATTTCATTATATATTGTGCACTGTGCAGTAAGAAAGAAAAACTTTTTTTGGAACATAAATGTTTCCAGTTCAAATGGAATAATCAAAGGAATACACATAAGTACTAAATTTAAGTTTAATTGTACTTCATTTTAAATATATAATGTACACGCTGTCAACTAGCAGTATTCCAACTTTTTTAAAGATTTCCATGTTTTTTGTTTTTTGATCATACATGCGTACATTTTCAAAGTAGAGACCACTTTAGCTCTATTTTGTCCACATTCAAATTCTGGTATAGGAAGCTCACCATTCTTAATGACGTTTTCTAACTTATTACCAGTATCACACCTTACTATGAAAGTTAGAATTCAATACAGTGTGCCTTCGTACTAACCCAGACAACATTTTAGATTTACTTTGTACATTATAATTATGATTTTTAGCTGTACTAACAATTCAGTTAGCTCTATTTATTTAGTTAATTATTTTTGGGAAACATGTTATCTAATTCTGTAACCGCTGTTGTTGTAAATAATCTAACACTTACAATTTTTGTTAATGGTTTTAAACATTTTTATAAGTGGCAATTAAAATTGTAATGCACTATAAGGACTCTCAACAGTCATAAAATGACTACAGAGCTACAACATTTTATTAAATTTACTAATTTTGTTTTGCTTCAAACAGAACAAATATTGAAAAATTTGACATAATTATTAAAGTTTACGTTTGCCAATCACCCTGTAGAACATAACTGATAATTATTTCATGCTTTCTGTAAATTTATTGAGTATCTGCTTTCAGCTTATTATTATATGTGGTTATGTTTCCACGTCTTGCAATTGTTGTGCTACAAGAAACTCACAGATACCACCTTTAATCAGTATTATAACAATTTTCCTAACAATTACATACAAAATCTAACTAGCCCAATAATCACAATCTATTTGCAAAAATTCTGAGTGTTGAAAGTAAAACATTTGCCTAAAAACGTCAGATTATTATATTTTTAAATATCATAAGACCATAAATAAATTATAAGTGTTTTGTGTTGGGATCCCTATACTATCCAAAACTTTGCTGTTTTTTTTTAAATAATAGTATGTTATGTAAAAAAAAACAATATTTGCTGTGTGTATAAATGATTTTTCTCTATTCTCATTAAAAAACCATTAAGTTAGTCTACAATAGAAATTAATTTCTACGAATTCATTTAATATTATTAATGATTTAGCATTAAAAACCTAGCACTAATTGAAACTAGTTATCTCTAGTAATTTAATTTAAAATAGATAGCATCAAATTTTGAAGGTAGTGAAGGACTGCAGTTTAATAACATAATTTAAGACAGGTAAATTGAAGTCTAGCATAGTTTTTTTACAATATTCTGTACAGGGTGTATCAAATTCGCGCCTTACCATTGGGATCTTGGAAACCATAACAGATAAGAAGTCGGACAAAGTTGTATAATTTAATACAGAGCAATAATCTAAAAAGAAATTAGACTTTTCTTTCTTTGTTTTTGAGTGAAGGTAAAAAAATCGAAATATTTTGGTTTTCATTTCTTGCATATCTTTGGAGTGGCTGTGGCACAGTGGTTTGGTCTGTTGCAATAAAGGACCTCTAGGTCCAAGAACATCAGATTTTTACAAGGCCGTTTCCTCTTGGAAGAAGTCAAACCACTGAGGTGTTTCTGTCAAGAAAACCTTCTTTGGAGAAGAAGTGCAAGAAACTTCTCGCAATTTGCAGCCTGTGTTATACAATAGGTACCCTATGTTTTCGTGCATTACTTTACATGCACATCATAGACATAGAAGAGAAGGCCACTAGGTTTTCTCGCGAATCAAATAACTATAGAAATACTGCTCTTATTTAAAAATTTTAAAATAGAAGAAATACTTTCATAGGACATTTTTTAAATATTCTCCATCATTAAATAGTTACAGCAATAATACGACGTTTCGTTTTTTTCAAAACCGTTATTAGGTTCATTGTTTCGTATGGCCACCATGGTAGGTTTTTAAGTAATCTTATAACAAATTTTACGCTGATTTCAAAAATATATAGCGCTTTCTAGCTTCTTCAATATTAATTGCTTAATTTATAAAAAGAAAAAGAGGGCGAAAGATGCATTTTTAAACCATTTGTTTTTGATGACAAAAGTAAAGCCATCCATAAAACAAATGCAAATACAGAACAAAAGGAGGAATTGCTATAAAACCAAGCAAATAAATAAACAATTGATTATATTTAAGTGTCAAATTGAAGAAACGCCTTGCAGTAAACAAGAAATGTGAGATGGTGAGAATTAATTATTTTTTTTTCTTAATTTCTAACATAAATTCAGAGACAAATGTATTTACAAATATACCATGATCTAGATGTAGAAGAAGCAAGTAGTGTAGAAGAATTATAAACACAATATTTTAGAATCTAAAACTTAAATGATTTGGTGTTTACTTAAAGAAATATATTTAAAAATTGTACATATGTATAAATTTAGGGATTAACGAACAATGAGCCCATTTCATATATATGTTGTAACTTTTCTTTAGAATGATTTAGGAACCAATGGATTTTACTTCTTTTTAAATAAGATGTTGATGAACTTAATATTTATGCTATATCTCTATTTAATAAAACATTAATGGTAAGTACTTTACTAAACAAAAGAATTGCTAAAGATAATTAAATATGGCTGATTTAATAGAGAGCGTGGATTGTTATGATTTGATTTCCAGTTCTTTGAAGGATTCCTTCGTTCTGTTATATGTAAATTGTATTATATTTTTGAAACCAGTGAATGGTGATGGATGATGGTTCTATAAAAGAAAACTTTTTATTTTTTTGATTCATTTATAGCTTATTCGGCCCTCTGTGAGGTAAAGGCCTCTCTTCTTGTACGGTCCTTCCTAACTTGATACCAGTTTGGGTGGGGGAGTAGTACCTTGCTTCCCTGGTGCCGGCCTTCTAGGAAGTGCTATATTTAACTTGTTTTACCATGCTCGTTTTCCATGTTCTTTGCATGTGTTGTCATGATACTACTTTCCTCTTATGCTTTTGATTGCTATTTGTTTTTCTCTACTGGGCTCATTGCTGTTTAGTTCTAAACCTTCTTTGCTTAGTTTCTATTCAGCTTTTGTTTATAGGTTGCACTCGACTTTTTTCCTAGTGTATCCACCTGATTGCTGTCATCTGCTTGTATCCTTGTGTTCTGCATTCCACTCGTTTCCTTCCCTTGTTTCGGGTTCTTTGCTTTTATTATCAGTTTATTGTATTTTTTTACTGCATATGTACCTTTCCTTCTTGCTTCTTTTAGTTTTGATATAAGGGATTTCCTTTCAGCTAATACTTCCAGTGGGAAGTCATCTTCAGTGGGTATATTTATTCCTCTTAGTTTGTTTTAGTTTACTGGTAGTAATAGTACTTCTATGTTACAAAACTTGTATCAGACTGCTTTCATTCTACTTATTTATTAGTCTAAAAGTACTCTTAAGAAAGTGTTTCTGGATTAACATTTTTAAAGTTAGAATATGCAAGTAACGAAAAACGAAATATTTCGATTTTATGCTAATTCAAATTATTATAACTTATAACTTACACAACTTTTGCTCTAATTTAATTGACTTCGTACCTCTTAGGATTTTCAAGATCCACTGGTGAGACTCCAATTTGATAATATGTACAGTAAGGCTTCATTTAAGAACATTAAACTGAATAGTAGTTAGATATTTATTACAGAACCTTCAGTTTAAATACATGCAGTTGTCACTAATGCTGTGTGTCATTATAGATATGGCAGTGTCACCATCAAGATCTTTACCACCCTTGTCTCATCGACGATCAGTTTATACAGCTAGTAGTGACCTTCTCCAAAATAAATTACGGCAACTTTTAGATTGTGATAGCGCAGAGGAGTTGAGTGTGGAGCATATGGCACCTCTTAGTCCCCCTGCAGAGTACGCACAGCGGTGTCACAAGAGCTTACCTGACTTACACTGTCGGGCAGAACCCAGTTCAAATAAAAGCAGCAACAAAAGCCTTTCTAACAGAGATAGTGGAGGTTCAAGCGGCCATTATACACAAAGAAGTGAACCTGCACCTCCACCTAGACAAGTAAGTTTGAAACAAGGTTAAAATATTTAAATTATTATTTAATTGTAAGATCAATTGTTATTTTGAACAGGTAATGATATAAACCGAACTTTTTTAGATTGTTTATGATTTTGATTTTATTCCTGAAACACATAGTTTTTCATCATACAGTATTAATTTCTTATATAATAAATAATTTTAAAACATGAGTACAATGATATGTTATAAATATACAATAATTTTTAGGGCACAACTGTTGTGTAATTTTCTTTGTACATTCTGTAGAAAGAATTGCATTAAAAATCGTTGAAGGTATGTCAATTATTGATTTATTTTTTTGAAATTTTTTTTATTTTATTATTTTTGTTGATTTGTTTTTAAGGTTGCGATAAAATACACACTTAACACTTATAAGGCAAAAAAATTATGTACGAGTACCAAGAGGTTTGCTGAATTTTTTCATACTTGTCCACAGAAGGGTTTTGAAAGTGAGAGAGTCTACTTAACAGTAACTTTCGTCATTTCATTCATCAATAAAGATTACAACTTTGTGTAGGTATGTAAATATAAAAAAAAATGGTAGTATGGGGATGCATGCATTATGTGTTCAGATTAAATGACTTTTGCAATACGTTGCCTTAAAATAGTCTCTAATAAGATTTTCATGTTGATCTAAATTTTAGAATGGTATTTGGTAGTATTTGTACCTTTACTAAATGTCTATATTTGTATACAATGAAGTAGTACAATGCAATTGTTCTAACGGTATAGAATATTGAACTGAATACATGCAAAGGGTTCAACATATATTGATTTTACTTATACGATTGTTACTGCGTTTTAAGCATTTGCACCAATTTTTCCAAAATGTTGTCACTCAGCAATTGTCCAACAGGTAGTTTGTTGAATTCAAGAGGAAACAATTTTGTTAGGCACATTTTAAGCCGGATATAGATCTGGGTCAAAGATTTCAAACAGTATCACTGGTATGAAACAATACCAATTAGTATTATTTAAAATATTAAGGCTATTAATGTTATTAAAATGGGTATATTTATATAATAATTTCAAAAAGTAATGCAACAATTTTTGAATGTACGTTTTTGTAAAATTTATCTGTTGACCATTCATGAGGTGTGAAATGTCAAAATTTTGTGAAGCAGTGGTTTGGATGGTTGTTCAGTATTATAGAATAAATATTAGGAGTAATAAATATCGTAAAAAAAAATCTACACTCAAAAAAGCTACGAATTAGTTTAATTTTTAATACGAATTATGCGTTTAGTAAAAAGTGGTATTAAATATTTTTAATAAAATAAATATTAATAAAACATAATAATAATATAATATTAATAAATATAAAAAAGTGAATAGTAGATAGATAGATTGTTAAGTTGCATTTACCAGCATTTTCGGCAATAATATTTACAGTATTTGGATTACAATGCATTGTTTATATTTATTTAGTTAAAACCGCTATATAATCAGAATTGTGTACAGATACTATACCCCTTATATGAGAACGATTTCAAAGAAAATACAAGAAAATTTAGAAGTGAACGCAAAATATTTACTGTTTTACATGGTAGGTACAAAGTGATTTTTTAAAGTCAATTGCAGTAGCCTGGGGATTGTCCTGTCTATATTAAGCTTTAGAATCTGACAATATGAAAATTGTAACAGCATAGCTGCCAATAATTGAATAAAGAAGCTTCAGTTATTTATTCAAAAATGAATTTCACAGTGTAGCATAAGATATTTATGGTAAAAGCTTATTACCGAACTGGAATCATCATAAATAGTGAGTGGCGGTATTCGATCCAGAAATGCTTCAACGATTTTACAGACCATTTTGGAATTGTTGAATACATTCGATTTTACGATGCTCTAAGGCACACTGTGGAATTATTCGATGAAATAGGTGGTGTTACACGCAGAAGTGGTAGCGGTTGACCTACAGAACGCACACCAGACGTCCTGGAAAATGTTAGACAAATAATGGCTGAAGCTCCCTCAACTTCACTTCGACGTCTTTTACAGCGCATTGATTTGTCTTACACAACCACGAGGAATATTCTTAAAGTAGATTTGAAGTTATTCCCATATAAAGTAACTTCAATTCATCAGGTTCTACCAGCAGACATGCCTCTAAGAGAACGATATTGTCAATGGTGTTTAAACGCATTTCCTGAAGACAACGACTTGAACAACGTGTTTTTTTCGGACGAAGCATGGTTTCATTTATCTGGATATGTGAACTCCCAAAATATGAGAATTTGGTCTGCGGAGAATCCATATGCGTTTAGAGAAACACCACTTCATCCGCAAAAGCTTGGCGTGTGGATTGGTCTTAGCCGACGACGACTTGTAGGACCAATTTTCTTTCAAGGGACAATCAATGCATTAAGGTATCGCGAAGAGATTTTGGAACCTTTTATTAATCAGTTAGATGACCAAGAGCTGTGGGAAGGGTACTTCCAGCAGGATGGCTCGCCTGTTCATTGTACTCTAGAGAACTTGAATTTTATTCAGGAATTCTTCGGCAATAGAGTAATTAGTCGGAACGCTCCAGTTGCTTATCCACCCAGGTCCTGTGATTGAACAACGTTGGATTTTTTTGTCTGGTCCCATATGAAAAATTCAATTTATCAGACACCAATACAAAATTTAGATGAGCTTACAGCAAGAATAATTCATAAATGCAACAAAATAAATAACTCACAGCACATGCTCGAAAATGTGTCTCGAAGTTTACAAAAACGAGCAAGATTGTGTATAGAGCAAGGGGGTGGACATTTCGAACACTTGCTGTGAAAGAAATCTTGACGAAAAACCTGTAATTTACTTACCTTAATAAATTACAAATCAGTTGCAACTAAATACTTGTTCATTTTCACATTTTGTTGGGCCAAAATTTTTAACTACCTGAACTGTCACACAGTTTGACATACAGGTAAATGTCATTCAAAGCTCATTACAGCTGACTGCAGACAGAATAGCTTTTTTTCTAGGCTTGCTGCAATTACTTTTTAAAAAATCACTTTGTACTTATAACACACAAATTGAGATACATGTTACCATGGAAACAGGAATAAGTGCTCATTTGCTCACTGTGCTAAAATCAATGGATGGTAAGAGTGTAGTGATAATAGATAATGCTCCATACGACACACATAAAATAATATTATGAACGATATAATTAAGAAATGAACTACATGTGAGTACCTATCATTGGAACTATCCCAGATATTGTATTGTATTGTATTGTATGAAGCGGTGTGGGTTTTTTCCACCTACAGCACTCGGGCCATAGGCCCATTGTGCAATCGGCCCTGTTAGGGCTTGTCCCCAAAAAGCCCAGTGACCACCGCGAAGGCTAGCAGCTGGTTTAAGGGGATGGGCCTACTTCAGATAACTAAAAATTCTAGTGAATGTGTACAATGGACCAAATATGACCCAAGTGCAAAGAGATGTTTGGAAAACTGCGTCTTAGATCTCGCGCAATCAAAACCAACCAACCACACCATGTTTTAAATTTGTAAATTATTGCCATCTCCAATAAGTTACATTATTGATAAATATAACCTATTCTTGTTTTTTATTTATATTAGTTTCTTCTATTTAACTGCATAACCCGACGGAAAGTTCACCGACTGGTAAATTTGTCGCATGGAAAATTCACCGATTCTACAATTGATCGCTGCTGATTTATTTATTAAAAACCATGAAACGTGGAAAACTGTTTTAAGCTCATTTATTCATTTCATATCATATAGTATTGCCAGTACAGTAAAGTCTCCAATAAGCGGACACCGATGGTTCCACACTTTTTGTCCGTTTATTGGAGGCGTCCGCTTAAAAGAAACAGTCATGTCCGGGTATAGGAAGTGTCCGTTTAAGAGAGAACACAAAAATTATTAAAACATGCAGAAAAGTGTACTTTATTGAACATAACTACAATAATTATAAATAATTATTACCTACGAACACCGCAGTTAAACTGCTTAATATAAGTTTGAATTTATAAAATTCATAAATCAACAAGTTCTACAGCGAAAACCGTGATAAGGCTCAAATATTTATAACGGGAAGTACTAATATTAAATTTCATCAGGACGGTGACAATGTAATATGCGCAAATTAGATGTTCCGTTAAGGGGGGCAATTTTTCCTAAAAATGAGACTTATGAACTGTCCGTGTCCGTGTATTAGAAGGTCCGGTTAAAAGAGGCTATTTAACATGTGTTAATAATAGCAGAACATTGCTTCTACGAAATGTGTCCGTTTATAGGAAGTGTCCGCTTATAGGGAGTGCCCGTAATAGGAGGTTTCACTGTATTTCTAAAAAATTAAAATGTACTGATTTTAAATTAATTTTCCTGAAAATGATAATGATGTAGGTACGTGTAAATTTCGAATAAAACACATTTTATTGAAATCATTTAATTGAAAAAATACTTCTGAAACATTATTAACCGACCGCGAAGTTTGTTAAATTTATTTTTGATATATTCGATTGCCTGAATAGTTCGAATTTGTGCGCAAAGAACAGAAATCGCGCACCGCTTTCGGAGAAGAACCTGCATATCAAAAATACTCTGCAAGACGCTTTAAAAGTGCTACCGACACTAAAAACTTTCTGGGAAGGTGCCTCCGTGTTTTTCTGGATTATTTCAGTTAATTAGTGCAGTTCTTATGCTGTAGGAAGATCTATGCTTTTCTAAATAAATGCGTTCTATAATATTTGTTTTTCTGTGAGTAGGTAATATTACAGTAATTATTCTGCTCGTTAACGTAATCTTTCAAATATGCTATATGTAAATAATATTGATTTAATTTTTAGTAGATATCTAGATATTTTTATATCGTAATATTAAATTTTAATAAATAAATCATAATGAATAAAATAAAATATTTTTTTCAATTATATTATTTCAATAAAATGCGTTTTATTCGAAATGAACAGGTACCTATATCATTATCATTTTCAGGAAAATTAATTCAAAATCAGCATATTTCAATTTTTTAGAAATACTGACAATACTTTATGATACGAAATAAATAAATGAGCTTAAAACAGTTTTCCACGTTTCATGGTTTTTAATAAATAAATCATCAGCGATAAATTCTATAATCGATGAATTTTCCTTTCGTCGAATTGTGAGTCGGTGAATTTTCCATGCAACAAATTTACCAGTCGGTGAATTTTCCAGTCAATGAATTGTTGTCTGTGAACTTTTTGTCGGTGAATTGCAGTCGGTGAACTTTCCCGATACCATTCAACAGTAATAAAAGAATTTTGATTCAATGTTCATTTCTTCTCACTGTAAGGTTCCTATATAAACTTCCAATCCCCTTCAACAAACATCCATCTGCTTTACTTTTACATGGTAACTTTCTTCTCCTGGGAAATACTATATAAATGACATTTAATGAGCATTATGTGTAATTGTACCTAGAGAATTGTAAAAACGTAATAGTAAATTATGCACCAAGGGAGAAACAGTTGAAAAGAAAGTCTGACGGATATCATTTACTCAAGACCAAAACATAGACTCAGTTCAATAGAAATTTTAATACCAAAATAGTTTGACAATGTTATATGAGAAACCATTGAACGGCTATTTTATGCATAAGTAGTAACAGTGGACACTTTGAATATAATTATCCCAATATGTAAAATTAATTTACTACTGAATGTACATTATTGCATCTTCTGGTCAATTTGTTTAAATAATTATCATCAAATATAATTGCTTCCTAAACAAAATACTACCAGTTAAACAGACATGGATTATACATCATTGAAAGAAGAATCCGATTATGTAAAAATAAGAATATTGTTGTCCCTTCTGGTTAAGCCTAAAGTTTTGTTTTTAGATAAATGAATAGGTACTGCTCAGTGTACTTTTTTGTTTTAGTAAACATAACAGGTTCCATTAACGTAAATGCATTTACATGAAATTTATGAGTTTTACTTTGTTATCGATGCCTCTAATAAAAATACCTAATTGCATTTAAAATATTTCTAATATATTTTTATTGTAATAAAAACAAATGTGCAAACAATCAAAGGGATGGAAAAATATACATAACAAACATTTAAAATCTAATTAACTCAACTAGGAAAAATTTTTTTGTCATTTCACTTAGGAGGTTATCCTAATTTATCGACGAAAAGTTGCAACCGTCTAGTGACGCGTCATTTTGCTATCTGGCCCACAAATGTGCTGCCCATTGATACAGCGTACGAAGTGCCTGGTAATATAATAATTACTGTGGATTGCCAAAACATGATTTTATAAGTACATGTATACAGGCAGCTTTCAGGATGTTGGGAAAACCAGTTCCAAACTGTCTGGGTAATTCTAATTAACTGATGCAAGTCAAGCAGGAAACATGCAATTTGCGCCGGAAAATAAAAGCTTCATAGCGCAGGACGGCAAAATTATGAAATGGCTCTGCCCAGCGCTGTGTTGCACCTGTTTCCTGGCGGAGCTTGTGTATGTTTCCTGCTTTACTTATACCGGTTGATTAGAATTACTCCCTTAGCCTTACACCATTGGATTATGCAGAAAAATACTACAATTTTGATCATTTAAAACCCTTGTACCACTAAATATTTTTATAAAAAAATTGTCATGTACTCTACATATAATTTGAAGGTTTGAAGGTATGACCGACTTAAAAAAAGTTTTTTAAAAATATCAGCAGCTGTTTTAAAACAAAGCAGAAGTGGGGTTATTTTGTACTTTTGTGTTAGGCAGTCATGGTTGTATTTTTTCAAAATAATCGAACCTTACATGTGAAGCAGGAACTATTAGCACAATAAGTGTGGCGTCTACAATCAAAACCGAATATGTCACATCAACACTATTTTGAAAAAGCTGTTACATGTTTCCCATGCTTTGAAACATACAGTTTTACATTTTAAAATGCAGTAAAACAAACTGAGATTATTTAATAATCTTATTTTTGCCGATTGTAATAGCTAATCACTTTTTCTTAAATGTTTTATTTTGGACTGTCCGGTTTTCGGTTGAAATGTTAAGTCAGAACACGTATTAGGCCTGTATGACACGGCCCAGAATTTTGTACAAAATTTTGTTCAAAGTGTTTTTACAAAATTCTGTGCCGTGCCATACAGCAAAATTTTGTACAAAATTCTATAGCTTCCGCTCTAAAGTCTACAGAATTTTGTTCAAAAACAACGTCAAATCGATACGCAAACGAGCACTTTCTAGTGTTCATCAATGATCACAGAGGGCAACGACGTAAATGTTTTACCACGTTTACCACCTAAAATCTCTCAACGGTAGCCATTCTACACAAACTTATTATAACTTATAAACAAAAAAAAACCTTCCCGAAAACGCAAAAATAATACAAGCCACGAAAAGATAAACAACATTCGAGGTTATGTAAACAAAAGTAAACTATTATTAAACCTTGATAGATTTCTACCTTATCTACGGTAACATGATTATTTTACAGTTTTCGCACAGATGTGCGCATGCTCACAGAGAAAATTTAGTACAAATTTCTTTTCCGTGTAATACGTGTTTTGCAGAATTTTGTACAAAATTCTGTGCCGTGTCATACAGTCCTTACAATTTACTTTGTTGACATAAGTAAAAAATATTGTTTAATGACAAAGTTAGAGCACTTATGATCTAGTATTTATGTTTTTCTGCTAGGCAGTGCTGAACACTGTAATAAACTCGCTATCATATTCTTCAAGGTTCTAATTATTGGGGAGACTATTCCTTTTAAGTTTTGAAACAAAAATCACGTATGATTGAATTACAATTTGTTATTAAAACAAAGCAGGTCCCAGGTTGCGCACATTCATCTCTCGTTCACGTACTATCAGGAGAGTGAAGACAGCGTGGTCTCCGGTCAGTACTTGGATGGGTGACTCGAAAGTTGCGTTAACGCGGCGCCTCTCTCTCACGAGGATTGATCACTACGGGAGAGTAGATCAACAACCCCCCTTATGGGGGAGGCCTTTGCCCAACAATGGGATGTTGTGGGCTATTAAAAAAAATTAAAACAAAGTACAGTTGTTTTCACATACAGTGCTTACCGAAAGTAACGGATAAATTCTATAAAATCGTTGAGAAAAATATTTCAAAAAAATGCCATGACACGTCGATTTTTATTTTTAAATTATCATTTAGTGATGTAATTTTCAACCCTCCACCCCTCAACCCCTAAGCGCTAACAACTTCAACTTTAAAAATTCAAATAGTAAAGTACCCCTTCTGATACCTCATCTGATAGCTTTCGTTATGTTGAATACAATAAAAAAAGTTTTTTTTGTAATCGGTTGATAAATAACGGAGATATTTACCAAAATGTATTCAAATGAAAGTCTCAATATTCGAGCAGGCGTTGATACGGTTCTAGCAGTCCGAACATTTTCTTGAAATATTTTACTCAACGATTTTATAGAATTTATCCGTTACTTTCGAGAAGCACTGTATGTACAATTGCGGACAAAAAAAAAATGGAAACACCAACAATAATCTAGACCTCGTTTTTTTATCAACAGTAAAAACACAAGAGCTTTTTTTTTTATCGGATAAATTTCTTTTTGTAACGAAATAATTTTGCAAATCAGTAATTTTACGAGAAAAACTGACATGGCAAAATCGCGAGACCGAAGGTCGAGCGATTTTGTCAAATGTCAGTTTTTCGAGCAAAATTACTGATGGAAAAATTTTGAGTTAAAAAGAAATTTATCCATAAAAGAAAAGCTCGAGTGTTTTTTGGCAAGATAAATTAACTCCTATATAAAATGTGTCATTTAATGATGACAGTTTTGTCATTTTGACAGCGATAAAAAAGGTGCATCCTTTTTTATCACCGATAAAAACGCCTGTTCCTCATAACCAGACTACATCTAGTACGCTTACCTCACTTTAATGTCTGCCCTATCAATTATAATTATTAAGGATTGTTGATACTTGATACTCAAACATACAACATGAGTCGTTTTGGTGAAGTTTCGACTCAACAAATAACAAAAAATATAGAAAAATCAATTCAATTTAATTGTATCAATAAAGATAATTATTGTTGTTGTTCATTCATATATTCGGTCGTTAATTTATCTTGCCAAAAAACACTCGAGCTTTTCTTTTATGGATAAATTTCTTTTTAACTCAAAATTTTTCCATCAGTAATTTTGCTCGAAAAACTGACATTTGGCAAAACCGCTCGACCTTCGGTCTCGCGATTTTGCCATGTCAGTTTTTCTCGTAAAATTACTGATTTGCAAAATTATTTCGTTACAAAAAGAAATTTATCCGATAAAAAAAAAGCTCTTGTGTTTTTACTGTTGATAAATTAAACGACCGAATATATGGACCATGAACACAACAATAATTATCTTTATTGACTACAATAAATGAATGATTTTCTATATTTTTGTTATTTGTTGAGTCGAAACTTCACCAAAACGACTCATGTTGTAAGTATCAACAATACTTAATAATTATAACTGATAGGGCAGACATTAAAGTGACGTAAGCGTACTAGATGTAGTCTAGTTATGAGGAACAGGCGTTTTCATTCGTGATAAAAAAGGATGCACCTTTTTTATCGCTGCCAAAATGACAAAACTGTCATCATTAAATGACACATTTTATATAGGAGTTAATTTATCAACAGTAAAAACACAAGAGCTTTTTTTTTTATCGGATAAATTTCTTTTTGTAACGAAATAATTTTGCAAATCATTAATTTTACGAGAAAAACTGACATGGCAAAATCGCGAGACCGAAGGTCGAGCGATTTTGTCAAATGTCAGTTTTTCGAGCAAAATTACTGATGGAAAAATTTTGAGTTAAAAAGAAATTTATCCATAAAAGAAAAGCTCGAGTGTTTTTTGGCAAGATAAATTAACGACCGAATATATGAATGAACAACAACAATAATTATCTTTATTGATACAATTAAATTGAATTGATTTTTCTATATTTTTTGTTATTTGTTGAGTCGAAACTTCACCAAAACGACTCATGTTGTATGTTTGAGTATCAAGTATCAACAATCCTTAATAATTATAATTGATATGGCAGACATTAAAGTGACGTAAGCGTACTAGATGTAGTCTGGTTATGAGGAACAGGCGTTTTTATCGGTGATAAAAAAGGATGCACCTTTTTTATCGCTGTCAAAATGACAAAACTGTCATCATTAAATGACACATTTTATATAGGAGTTAATTTATCGATTTTAAACATTGTAATTATGTCTTTCTATGCATATCGACTTAAAAATGTCATAAATTTAGAGATGCTTCATTATAAAGGTCAACATTGTCAATTTAATTTCATTTTATTTATTTAAAAAGTTTTATTAAAATAGTGGAAATGTTAAAATTAAATGTAAAATATATTGAACAAAATCGGGTTGATGATATCATCTTTTTTTAATTTTGGAGATGGAGCTATAACTAACATTTAAATCAGCAGCAACACGTCTTAATGACCAACCTTCTTCCAGTTTGAATATTGCTCTTGCGTTTTTTATATCACATAAATGTCTGGGCATTTTCACACTTTTGAAATAAATTTATTGTAACAGTGACAACTAATTGCTAACTATGATTCGATGACATACATATATACTTATTTACAAAGGTAAAAATTAGAATTTCCATTTTTTTTTTGTCCCTAATTGTACCTGTAATTTTTGATAGCTCAACTAAGTAGGGGTAATATAGATACCTTATTACTATGACAATTGCAGTGGGTACATCACACAAATCTAATTTAGTGTGCATACTTAATCTTTTTAATTCTAAAGAACAATTTGTAGATCTGGGATAGCAGGCTTATCGGCCGATAGTTCTCGAAGTTGCCTTTATTGCCCTTTTTATATATTAGGACTACTTTGGAATTTGTTCTCTAGAATTATTATAAATCGACTAACTAAAAAGCTCGACTTCTACCAACCGAAAGAGCAAGCAGGCTTCAGGAAAAATTTCAGTACGACAGAACACTTACAAACAATGAAAACCCTAGTAGAAAAGGTAACTGAGTACAACATACCGGTCTGGATAGCTTTCGTTGAGTATAAAAAGGCCTTCGACACAGTGGAAATGTGGACGATACTGCAAGCACTTCAAAACGTTAGAGTAGATTACAGATATTCAAATTTAATCGAACAAATATACAAACAAGCTACATTACAAGTACAACTTCATGAGTACACCGACAAGATTAAAATAAAAAGGGGAGTGCGACAGGGCGATAATATGTCGCCCAAGCTATTTACACTAATAGTTGAAAGATGGCTTCAAACGTATAGATTGGAGAAACAGGGGGTTAAACATCGCAGGAGAATCTCTACATCACCTAAGATTTGCCGATGACATTGTGATCATAGTGAAGTCAAAGGAAGAACTGACAAATATGCTGAAGGATGTTCGTACAACTTCAAAAAGAATAGGCTTAGAAATAAACTTCCACAAAACAAAACACATGACAAATGTAGAAGAAAATGAAAACGATGATGAGGTAATCAAAATTGGCAACGACCAAATAGAAAGAGTATCCAAATATGTATACCTTGGACAAACAATAACAATTGGAAAGGAAAACCAAGAACTAGAAATTGACAGAAGGATATGACAAAGCTGGGCGGCGTATGGAAAATTAAAAGATATATTGACGATGAAAATACCCATATCACTAAAATCTGAACTATATAATCAGTGCATACTGTCGGTGGTGACGTACGGAACTGATACCTAGGTCCTCACAAGAGCAATAATTAAGCTACAAGTCCATCAAAGAGCTATAGAAAGAAAAATACTCGGAATCACTTTGAAAGACCATAAGAGTAACACCTGGGTAAGACAAAACACAAAAGTAGAGGACATCATTAGAAAGACAGCATCATTGAAGTGGGAATGGGCAGGACACGTGGCCAGAGGAGTAGATAAGTGGAGCGGGAAACTGATTAGATGGAGACCATGGGGCGAAAGACGCAAAGTAGGTAGACCCCAGATGAGATGGAGCGACGATATCAAAAAAGTAGGAGGATTGAACTGGTATCTGGTATGAAACCGCACAATATCGTGAAAATTGGAAAAACATGAGGGAGGCCTATATCCAGAGAATAGAAAACGGCTAAACTAAGATGAAGAAGAAACTTAACCTTTTGCTTGATAGATGACAGGACACTAAATTAAATTTCTGTAATGTATGCCACTGCAATTTTCATAGTGATAAGGTGTCTAAATTACCCCTATGTAGTTGTCAGAAATTCTCGGTATGTGAAAACAACTGTACACCTCATTAAAATGATACTATTCGGTCAAAAATATATTGAATATTGCATATAGTGCCAATGCTATTGGCTAACATGGACATGCCCGGGTTTCGTCCCAACTTACGCGAAGACATCTCCGTTTTTATTACAAAGTCTGAACTTTGCCATTTAAACTCTATGGCAATTGGCTAGTTTAGGTAGGTAAATTGTTACCCTAAATTCTAATTCATACACAGCAGTTTCTCTGAAACCGTTACACGTCCGGTTTTGATTTTAGACGCCTCAGCTATGTTAATTGATTGATTGGAATTCTTAAGGCACTGCAGCCACGAGGGCTTATTGTACCTTGACTACACTTAACCTAACTTAAACTATTTACTATTTAAGAAAAACCGGTCTTGTTGGGGCCCGAACTCGAGCCCGAACTTCCCGTGTTTCTCTGTGGCCTTGGCTGCGAGCAGGAACACCACTCGCCTACCGCGGCCCCTCAGCTATGTTAGGCTACCACATAATTTCAAAGAAAAACCACACAAATTTATGTTTCACGTCCGAGTTTTCCATTATTGTGAAAAAATACAACCACAACTGCCCAACACAGAAGTACATAATAACCTTTCCTCTTGTTTGTGTATGGACAGCAGCTAATATTTTTATAAAAACATTTTACAGTGGGACATACCATAAAAATATTTGTGTGGGACATGATACCATGGGTTTTTATTAAAAAATTATATAAAACAGTTTAGGGTAGGACAGGGGCATAAGCGAATTTGGTATTCGGCGCGGATACCAATTTTGCTTTTACAACTTGCATTTTTAAATAATTCCATTTTCAACAAAAGTTTTATATAATTTTACTGCCCCAGCAATATGACATAAAATAAACGAATAAATAATATTTTTCCTGAATATTCTTCCAAACTTTATTGTGAATCCATTAATTTTAAATAGCATTAGACCAATAGGAAATGATACTTGTGGCTATAAATAATGTGTTGCAAGTAATAATCCCCTTTTTTAAAGGGTAATAAATTGAAACCGTTATTTTAGTTTTGATACACTTATAAAATATACTGTTCATACAAAATATGTTTTTAGGATACTCGGCGAGATTCAGGTTCCAGTACCCAACATAGTGGAGGTAGCTCCTATTACTGTTGCCAGGAACAGGACTGCAGGCTCACTCGTCAAGGCTACGCTCCAATATCCACTTTTAAACGACAGAAATGCTTAAGATATAAAAAAGACCGACCCATTCTGCGTTCAAAGTCGGACATCAGTGATCGCTACTGGCGGCCTCCTGAACCACCAGTTAGTCATTTAGAGCAGTTTTTTGAGCAACTAGGCCTTACAAGTGATACCTACGAAGAAATGCTGAGTAATAGCAGATCTTCAAGCCCGGTGTTTTTCTCAGACGTGTCTACCATAGATTCCTGTAGGCCGATTGATAATAACGATTATTGCCCTTCGTCATACAGACCTAGTGAACCCCCTTCGATTGTAGAACGTAATGCTCGGATTATTAAATGGCTGTGTAATTGTCGGAAGTCGCAATTATCATGAATTTGTGTGAATGGACCTCAATTTTTACTGTTAATGTGTGCCGTTTTTCTTCTTTTGTGTGTTATTTTTTTACACCTGGAAGCAAATCACTTCCATGTACAAGTTTGTCGTTGATTTTTTTTGTTTTTGTGCTAACTGTTACGGAATTGTTGATGTTATGAATTCTTATACAGTCTGTTTTAGAAAAAGGGCCCATGCTCTAACTTCTTATTTTTTGTTTTAGCCCTGTTCTTGAAATTTATTATGTCTATGGGCAGCTGCAAACCAAATGAAATCCTCTAACAGACTATTTAAAATAAATTACAGCATGGAAGTTATGGCACTACAGGATCACAATTAGTTATTTGATTGTGGAAAAATCCCTCGCATTTAATAAGATATAGGATTTACTAGAGCTGGGACAAAAAATATTGAGGCTGCGTTACGGTGCCCTCTTTGTAAAAGAGACTGTGTGTATGTTTGAATTAAATTTGAAGTTAAGTTTATAAATTTACGTGATTTACAATGTACCTACGGGAGCTTATACTGCACTGTCGAATAGGACTTCCCAGTTAAGTTACATTCCTCTTAAGACTAGTATTATGTGTTTTAAATATTATGTTAACAATCATCGTGGATGTATTGTGATGTTTTAAGTGATATTTGAAGTAATTCAGCACCAAATGAAATTATTAGGGTCCACTCAGCCTTCGTAGATTTTGTATTTTACGAAATTACTTTAGTATTAACACTTTGTGTAAGATCTGCTGTCTTGAATCTGGTCCAATGTATTTACAGAATTCCCAAATGTTTTTTGTTTGGGGGACGTAAATTCGAAAGCTTTAGTAGTGCGATATATAGTTACTCATATTCCTTAGATCTTATTTAAGTATAACAATGTTGTGTTATCGAAGTTCCGAAAAATTGAAAATGAGACTGAATCGGTTTGTGTTCATAGAGTGCAGTATAAGCTAGTCTTTGAACAGAAGTGATTTGTGTTCCAAAATTTTGAACATAACACTGGGTTACTAACATTTCAATGTCGCTTAAATTCTCATCTTAATAATATTAGCAGTATTGTGTATTTACATTTTTATAAATACTTCAGCAATAGCACATCATAATATTAAGTGTGGAATGAACTTGAGTATGCAGTACAATGATTATCGAGCTCGTAGTCTCGCATGTTATACTCCATTTAACAAATCTCATTCATATATTAACGTTTGGTATAATAGAATATATTACTGTAAAATGTAAATACGTTTGTAGCTTTTAGAACCCATGTAATGGACTGCTGTTAGTTACGATGCAGTGCATCGACAACGTCTAGTCTGTACTTAACTCTCATTGTTTCTATACATATAGAGCATAGCTATGTTTATTCAATGATTTTTAAATACACATATTCTGCCTTCCTTTATTTTTTTATTTGCCACAAATATGGTCATTACATGTACTTCTTAACTTACTATATTGTATATTGTTAAAAACTACTGTGTGTCTTGGTTTTATAAGTTCATTTTTTTTTAAATTGAATGGTATGACATGGCATTATATTCAAAATCAGATACGGTAGTTTTACAATATTATAAGCACCTTTAAGAATGTGCTTGGGATAATATTGAAAACTTAGTATGACTCCAACATTTTTGTTTATTATTTTTGAATGTAGTTATCATTTACAATTACATCTAGTATAATAGACCAGTATAGCAATTATTGAGTCAGAGTAATGGGCCAATACACAATATGTGTTCATATGAATTTGTTTCAAATGCCTTCACAAAAATTACATCATCCACCTTTTCTTTTTCTTTACAGAGTTCAACTGTTTATTGTTCAGTACATAATTGTTATGAAAGCTAATGAAACGAAAACTTTGTTAATGCTTGAAATGTTATGATGAGCTGAGTATATCTAGTTTTGTTGTCTACAAGAATGGAAAATGTAGAAACAACCATACAAAAGTGCTATTTGTAAAATGGTGTCGACGAATAATAAATATTGTCAATACAGTACCTAACAGGTGTTGGTTATTTATTGAAAAATAAAGATACAGAACATATTGTTTCTAGTCTTAACAATTAATTTTTGTAGTATAACGAGGAAATACTATTGGAAACATATTAGGTACATGTTATACGAGCCCGAACCACTATATGTTCGGACACTGAATTATTATAGGCAAATTTCCCTGTAAATTTGCAATACTTGTTTCTAGTTTAATGCAACAAAATAATTTTTAAAGATTTATATCTATAACAAATATTTTACATATTGCTTAATTTTTTATTGCATTAACAATTCTGCAAAAATAAATAATAAAAAAAGTCCAATGTTCATTGATCACTAAATGTTCGGACATTGCATATCTCTGGAAAACTAGTATGGTATAACATCGCCTTTAACCTTAATAACTGCTTTAATCCTATTAGGCATACTTAGAATTAATGATTCACCGTCCGCTGGAGTAAACGAGTTCCAAATTTCTAGAAGTTTGGCCCTCGTATCAGGTAAAGTCCACTGGGGACAGTTTCTTAAATACCTTTTCATCTTATGCCATAACGTTTCAATTATGTTGAGGTCGGGGCTACTAGAAGGCCAATCTAAAACCCTTATATTGTGGTTCTCAAACCACAGTTTTGTAGTTTTTGCCATGTGGCAAGACGCACCATCCTGTTGGAATGTGAAATCCTGATCAGGGTGCAACATTTAAACACCTGGTAATAAACTTCTCTCTGAAATCTTATGGTAGTTAACCGAATTTACGATACCAGTTATGAACTCCATACTTCTCACTCCTTTACCTGACATGCAACCCCCAATCGTGATTCCTTGTCGACGTTTTACAGTCCTTTTTAGACAGTCTTTATGGAATGCTTCTTTTTTTGTATGAATCACTCTCGTACGAGAGTCTCCAACACAATATCAAATTTAGGTTCGTCGCTAAAAATGACTGCTCCAATCCTCGACTGTCCAACGTTCCTTCTGAAGCTAAGCGCTTCTTTTTCTGGACTTCTGTTAGTAGAGGTTTTTCTTTAGTCTAGAGTTTTTATTTACCTATTAAAGTAATCGTCACATCCTTAAAATGATACCTTCAGTATAAAGTTTCAAACCAGATTTATGAATCCATTTTCTGCAACATTCTCTGCCAACTTTTACATTCGTTTCTGGATTCCAGCCAGTTATGATTTCACATAAAGTGCTTCGTTGTCCACTTTTACAAATTTTAATAAGTTGTCTCTGCATTCGAGGTGTTACTAACCTCAGACGCCCAGAAGATTTGCCTCCAACATGATATTTCCCGTATTTCCATATCTTTTTATTACATCTGCAATGGTGGACTACGCGATTCCAAAATCTTCGGTAATTTTTCTGATCTACTTTCCCTTCACGTATCCGCGAATAATTATTACACATAACTTTAGAGGTGTCGCTATTCCCCGTGCCTTATTTTACCTTAATGTTACACAAATTCAGAGACAGAATATTGAAAACAAGTGAGGCATTTGTTTGAATCACAGTAAACTGTGTCCGAACATTTAGTTGTCTGTTTAGTTCTGCATTCTATACTACTTATTTTTCTAGAGATTTTTCACTTTTATAAATAATTATAATAAATGTGTAAAAATTGCATTATACAAATGTACCTTTAAGAAATATTTGACCAAGATTAACCCTACGTTAGGCGCGTTGATTGTAGCAACGCGGTTAGGCGCATGGGCTACCATTGTAGCCCATTTAGTTTTGCTTTTTTTTGTGATATTTTTGAATAGTTATTAGTCTGTAAATTAAATATGATATCTTTGACATCATAACAGTAGATCAAACAACAAACTTTTGCAAAGAAAAACCATTTGCCCTGAAAATAGTTATATTTAATAGTTTATTGCGGAAAGCCTGTAATATACACTGTGTCTATAAAGTAACCCCCCCCCCCAACTAATTTTTGAACGACTTGATATTTTACCACAATATTTGGTGTGCTTTAATGGGAAATTAAATATTATTTTTTAGCCCATGATTAAATTTTCTATCGTTTAAAATGGCGGCTGGGCGCCATTTTGAATTTTTATTTTAAATAGAAAGGGGGGTCGAGTGACACCTCATTTGAAAGGTCTTTTAATTCTGCGTCTGATCCTAGAGTTTCAGAGAAAAATATTCAGCCAGCACAAAATTACAAATGTTTGAAGATAAAGAAGTCTATTTAAAAAAGCTAAGAATTACAGCAAAAAGAAATGAACTTAAGTGTTCAAAATGTTCACAATTCACTTCTTGGCACATAAAAAGTCGGTTATGAAATTCCTGCCTTACATTTTCATAAGTTTCTGGAGTGATATTTCTGCAAACTTCTGTAATGCGTTGCTCCAGTTCTTCAATTGTTTCTGGATTTTTTTATCAAGTAGGTAGTCCACTTTTTCATTTGTTTTTTTGCTGTTTGTTGTCATTTATAAGCTAATCTTAACTACAACTGTCAAGTGTAAATTCGGTTGGCATTTTCACTTAAAAATATCTACGTTATTGTAAATTTAGTTCATTATTTCGTCTAAAAATGCCTGTTTCTGACTTCCTCAACGGACATTTTCCTGGCAAATGGATTGGTAGGCGGGGGCCTGTGGAATGGCCGGCTCAGTCCCCAGATTTAACCCCCTTAGATTTTTTTCTATGGGGATAACTGAAATCAAAAGTGTACAGAACCCGTCCAGAAACAATTGAAGAACTGGACAGAAGTTTGCAGAAATATCACTCCAGAAACTTATGAAAATGTAAGGCAGGAATTTCGTAACCGACTTTTTATGTGCCAAGAAGTGAATGGTGAACATTTTGAACACTTAAGTTAATTTCTTTTTGCTGTAATTCTTAGTTTTTTAAATAGACTTCTTTATCTTCAAACATTTGTAATTTTGTGCTGGCTGAATATTTTTCTTTGAAACTCTAGGATCAGACGCAGAATTAAAAGACCTTTCAAATGAGGTGCCACTCGACCCCCCTTTCTATTTAAAATAAAAATTCAAAATGGCGCCCAGCCGCCATTTTAAATGATAGAAAATTTAATCATGGGCTAAAAAATAATATTTAACTTCCCATTAAAGCACACCAAATTTTGTGGTAAAATATCAAGTCGTTCAAAAATTAGTTGGGGGGGGGGTTACTTTATAGACACAGTGTACAATAAGATATAACAAATCATTCGACAAATATTTTTATTTATTTTTTTACGAATATTTGATAATTTTCTGTAAGCAAACATAACAATCTTTCTTATTATAGAACGAAAACAAAAAATATTTTGAGAATGAGAATCATGTTTATCTTCATTTACTACATCTTCCTCGTCGTTATCACTTTCATCTTCAGCCACATTTTTGTCATCATTTTCTGCATTTTCCAATTCATTAAACCACTGAAACCACACATTTGGATCATTTGATTTCTCAATTCGTCATCTATTTTGTTGAGACATTGCACCAAAATTTATAAAAATTATTCCTCATCTAGTAAATAAATAAAAAACTAAACTTACAGTATAGTTTACGGGAGTTAGATTCAATAATAAGCGGAAACTTTTCTTTCTCAGACAAATTCTTATAAAAATTTAAATTAAATTTACATAAAAATCATCCAGGAAGCAATGCAGAACTACAAATGAACTAAATTTTATAAACGTCCGCGGTTAGGCGCACGGGCTACAATTGTAGCCCAGACACAATTAATCACTAATAACTTTAAAAGGCACGTAAGGTTGCAGGTGACAACAGAGCAGTACTGATTATTAATGTGTTTTTAGCAGCTACTCAAGGCGGCACATGCACAAGAAAATTTCTTTGCAAGTTACAGCAAATCAAAGAGACGTGGGCTACGATTGTAGCCCACGCGCCTACTGAAGGGTTAAATAAAAACAAGTATCGTAAAATTATTGAAGCATTTATTTCAAATCAACAAGTGTCCGAACATATAGTGGTTAGGGCTCGTATCAGTGACAATACATTTAAAAAAATGGGGGTTAACATTTCAAGCTGCTTGTTCACTACAAACATACACTTTAATTATTTTTAAAAAGAGGTTTGTTTATACACTGTGTTTTGTTCTTTATCAAAATTACCTGATTTAACTACAATTTGTTGCCATTTTTATATAAAAATGAAAAAACAATCTTTAGTTTACTTTTCAGGAAGAGTGAATAAATATTATTCACACAGACATTCAGGCCGTCGGTCCCAGTTGTCTTACAAACATCTTTGACAATCGTTAACCTTGTAGTGGAACTTCTCTTCTCTGTTCGACGGGTTAGGCTAGCCTCCTGCCCAGCATACGTGCAAAGAGGGCTCATAGAACCTACTGCATTGTAGGTAATTAACAGGCCATTGGCCTGTACACAGAAGAAGAAGACATTCAGGCCACCACTAGATGCAATTAATGGAAGCTGTAATAGTAACATAGGAAGAGATGCTCACTATTTACAGCTTCACTAATATTTTATTCTTTAACACTTCAGCAAGATATGATTTAACACAACACAAAAAAATTTGAGCATCAATTGGTTGGTCAAATTCATGTATTATAAGACACTCCTATTCAAGATAATGTTTATGTCTTCTCTTCCTATCTCCTTGCATATGATAGAAAGTAAACTTGAACCTGCTCAAAGGTAAATCATTAAAAAACATTTAACGAACTAGTTATAAATTGAAAGACATGTATCTGTTTACTGGAGCCCCTTCAGTCTGTCAATGAGATTGCAACTAAATCAGCTTCTTAAAAGGTCAATTTGGTGAAGGAAGCCTTACACTTCTAGGTGAACACCACCAAGTATACAACTTAAATTTCTGGCACACATCACAGATACTGGTTACATAGCTGTTTATTTAATTCGATACACACAGCATTAAAGTACACAACTTTGATTATAAATTCAGAGTACACAGCTTGGATTACAAATTTGGAGCATACAGTTTTACAGCGGAGCACTGTGGACGTCGGTCATACAGTATTTGTAGTCCAGCACAATCCGCGCTGGTCAGTACGGGGATAGGTGGACCAGTATAGTGGCATATGCAACCGGTTGTGCTTCAGAGGGTACATAAATCCGTCTGCCCCGGTTGTCATACGAACGTTTTTGACAATCGTAAACAATGTAGTGGAACTTCTCTTCTCTGTTCGGCGGTTTAGGCTAGCTTCCTGTCCAGCATACATACAAACAGGGCTCATCCACTTATTACTCATACAGCGTCTATTTACAACTAACTTTTTGAAACAAGCGGGTTTACATAATACAATAAAATACATCGTCAGTAAAATTCCTTCATTTACATAGTAATAATAGGATTATAATCCATTATATTACACTAACACTTGTTGAAAACACTAAATATGTCGATCACTACCAGTTTTTAGCCATTTCCTAATTTTATATCAATTATTCTCTCAATTTTGACCAGCATATCTGTGTACAAGTTCCTACTGAAGATGACAACTTCATTCCGAAATACGTATTTAAATGTTGTAAATATACTTTCTTGTTCACGTATTTTTTCCATATCGATAGTCTTCATGTAATTCAAAACTGGCTAAATCGTGAATGATGACCCATAAAATCGACAGCATGGGCTGGCCACCCCAATCCCCAGATCTAAATCAATAAAGAACTTGTAGCAAAAGATATCAAGCATCATATCTAAAAGGAAACCTTCAAAAACAACTAATTAAATCTCCGAATTGTGTCTGGTTTTCTCATACTTCGAAGGAAAAACTAGGAAACCTGGTAAATTCTATCCCAAAAAGATGACAATAGGGAGAATACATTATTAGAATTTAGGCTAAATTTAAATAATATGCTGTATAGCGGTGCAAGTTTTGGTCTTAATTTATATTGCCTAATTTTTTTATTAAGTACCGTAAACTGGTATATACGGAACTGCAGGGGTTATATGGAACGGAGCGTACAAATTTTAAATATATTGCAAATTGTGAAATATTAATATTGATGGTCGTGGTTGCAGCATTTTGTAGTTTGTCTGTGCTAGTTATAAGTGTTTAAACGTAATGGTAAGTTTGTTATAAGTTTTTATAAAAACCCTCGCAAATTTACATAATAAGAATGAAAAGTAGTCTCATCTGTAACTCTTTTCACAATCAAGATAGATTATGGCCGCAATGGAACTTATTTTAGAGCATAACCTCTAATATATAAACACGTTTTTGTTTACTTTTTTAACCTATCACAAAATAAAAAAAACAATGGTTTTCTAAAAATGTAAATTTTCAGGACTATACGGAACGATGCCACGCAAGCATAAGAATGTTCCGGGAACGCGCGCCGTTTCGGAGAAACTACAATGAATAAAATATGAAATTGGCTTTGGAGCAGTTATAAACAATAATATGTCATATGGGCAAGTTGCCGAATGTTTTAATGTTCCAAAAACTACCCTATACAATAAATATAAGGGCACATATTCATCGGATAAGCTAGGAAAATCGCCTGCTTTAAGTGTTATTGAAGAACAAAAAATTGCTAGCGCAATATCGGCTGCAAATTACGGATATCAATTTGTAAAGCAAGATATTCAAGAATTTATGCAACTTTACTTGAATCGTAACGGTGTTATTATACAATGTCTTACTGACAATATGCCAGGTGTTGAGTGGATAGGGGCCTCGGTGGTCTAGCGCGGCAACGCGTTGCCACTCGAGGTCACACTGAATTGCAGTCGTTGCGCTGTGGTTTCGAATCTCAGCTGGGTGTTGAGTGGATAAAAGCATTTATGAATCGGAATCCTCAATTTACCGCATGCGGAATTATTCCTGTGAAATCGAGATAAAGTTATAAGCAAATTAATTTCGGCTGACAAAGAATTAATGAGCCTGCAATGACTGAGACATTTGAAACAATCATGAGAAGAAATACCAAAGCCCCGGAAATACCGAATAAAAAACGAAGCAAAAAGATTGATGTCCCAGCCGAAAGGTCAATATCTTTGGCAGCTCTACAACACCCTAAACCTGCTGGATCTTCACACGAATCGATAATGACGAAACTGAAAATGTTGAGGCTGACAGTTTGGAGGATGAAGGTAACGATGACAATAATGTAACATCTGAAGACAAAATTGATGACGAAATTATGATTAATGATGGTAATACTGAAGAAAACTTTTTGTTTTTCCAAATGTTAGTAATACAAATACAGTCACTTTACAGCAAATTAAATTTTCTGTTTCAATGTCTACCATTACCAGAGGAATTTATACATTTTCTAAAGATGTTCCTTTATAAATTATCTTACTCGTGTACTTTAATTTAAATTTTTTGTTTTTTGAAATAAGTGCTTTGTTTAGCATTGTTTATGTAGTTTTTTCATAGAAGATAATTTTTAGTTTTTTTTTGTTTTTTACTGTTTTTCAATTTTTATTTCAGGAAAAATATTTTTTGTTTTATAAATATACGTTTTTTTGTAGTACATTTGTATTTCCATTACAGTTTTATTTTTTAATTTTGTTTTATTTTGATCAACGTATCGAAAACAAACTTTCAACTCACACCATTCTTTACATTTCCTACTTTTAACCCCTTTGTCATTTAAAAATAATTTTTTTTGTAATTTGAAATTGTTCGGTAAAGGTTATGCATAGATGTAAAACGAAGCAGAGCCAATTTTGCATGTGTTTTCTTAGCAAAAATATCATCGTTCCGTATATACTCAAACTCCGGGATATACGGAACGGTAGTTTTTTTCGTAAAATAACGGCCCCCTTAGGCCCCCATAATTATTTTCAAGGCCTAAATATAAGTATAAGTATAGACGCATATCTCAACACAAAAAAATATATTTTTTTACTGCCATGATAGAAGTTATTCACAAAAATGTTTAAAAATCGTTCCATATATACTCAGTTTACGGTACCTAGTACAAGCCTTTTTAACTTTTACCCTGAATGTGTATTTATAAAGTAGCTGACTGATATTTACAATTGTTCGTTTCGAGATGGTGTCTGTTGCAGAGCACATGGTCTTTGGAATAAAAATATCAATGTAATATCACTAATGTTCACTAGATTGGCGCGTCAAAATTATCAATCTTGTTTTCTATCATGAGAAATTAATTTCACATATTACAAATTAATTTTAGATATCAGAAAATAATTTTGCATATCTGACATAGAAATAATTGATTGTACACATATTTAAATATGGTTTTAACACCAATATCTTGCGATACAGGGTTGTGCATTGACATCTAAACGGTAGGAAATACAAGGTCGGTTAAATTAGAGAAAAGTTGCGCTTTTATTTATGGCGATTGAGAATCTGAAAAGAAATCCTAGATATATTGATTCGTTCTTGATTTATCAGCAAAAAACTGATAATTGTGATTTTAAAATAAATTATTATCTACCACTATTTCAATCAAACTTAGTAACTTTATGTTTTTGGTCACTGTTGAGTGAGTTGAATGTCATCGACAGAAATGTTTAAGGCCTTCTATATGTCAAGCTACGGTAGTCAAATTTTTATTTCTATCATTAGATAGACAAAAAAAATATCATATTGCGTTTAAGTGGTGTACATAGTGTTTTGTAATTATCAAAATGTTCACCACCGAGGAAAAGCAGGATATGTATGATGCCTACATTCATAGCAATAGAAATTCTGTTTCAGCATCTGAAAATTATGCAAAGTTGTATCCAGAGAGACAGCTACCCCACCGAACACTGTTTGCAAGTATTTCAAGAAATTTGGCTGTTTGTGTTAGGTTTAGGAGACCGTGAGGGCCGTATAGAAAAGGAATTATTGCTAATGAAGTAAATGTGCTGGCTCAATTAGCGATTCATCCAGAAAACTCCAGCCGAAGAATTTCTCAAGAGTGTGTTACTGATGATTCATATGTGAGGAAAATCATCAAAAAACATAAGTACCTATGTACCATGATTATAAATTCACACCTGTACAAACTCTTCATCCTGGTGATGGGTATAAAAGATTGGACTTTTGTTACTGGTTTCGTGAGAAACTGCAGGAAGATCCACATTTTTCCAAAACAATGCTATAGATTGAGGTGTCTTTATTTACAAATTCGGGAATATTTAACAGGAAAAATCTTCATTACTATGTAACAGTGAATCCTCGTTTAATAAGAAAAACTAGATCGCAAGTTCGATATACTTTGGACGCAGTGTTGGGTAGTAACTAAGTAAAAGTAACTCGTTACTAGTAACTAGTTACTTTTCAGTAACTTAATAGTAACTTAATTACTTTTGCGTTTTCCGTATTTGTAACTATAATACGTTACAATTATTTAGTAACTTTAGTAACTGAATATGACGAGTTACATTTTCATGCTACAAATGTAAAATATTTTAAAATGTTCGGTTTTTAATGCGTAGTACTTAAGAAATTATACCTGAAGCTGAAGAATTTTTTGAAATTTCGAATGCCTTAGTATGCAAATGCTAATACCGACCGTAGGAATAGCTTCTTGTACTTAGTCCATAATAAATAATATTTGGCGGATCCTATTTGGGCGGTGACAGCTTTTTCCAGTAATCTTTAATCCTTTAACAACTAGAAGCTCTCTGAGCAGGTATGCGGATTACTGGGAAGTACATTCCTAACGCCTGTGCGTAGGTTGGGGGTGTCTAATTCAGACGAAAATACATTCACCGTCTCTATATTTCAATAATAACGAAAAATAAAATAGAATCCTGGGAAAATCCTAAAAACATCGTTGAACCAGCGCCT
>JABXWE010021938.1:0-34296 GCA_014611495.1 Limonius californicus | reverse complement strand
GTAGAAAATTTTACGTCAAATCGATTACTAGGGAGTTTTTATAAACACTTATGGCAGCACTGACAGGTGGCTGAAACTGACATTTCAAACTTTCAAATTCAAATCGAACTACCAACATCGTAAAAAACAAACTAAAAACCGTACGATTATAGGCCTCCTTAACGTACTGTTTTTAAGCTAAAACAGTGCGCTTAGAACGGCTTTATAAAACCGAAATAGAAAAAATTAATTATGGTATTTTAGCTCTTCTTTTGATAATAAGTCCTCGATCGTTGGTGTTGTGCTTTAAATTCCTGATATAACGCCTAAAAAATATTTTAATAAACTGTGTATTTTGCAATTGCGTTAATAGTTTCAATTTCAGAAAAAATGTCATATACAGAGTGTCCCAGATTGAGTAGGCTACCATGGGTATCTTCCTTCTTTTTATGGTAAAATAGCTCGTTTTTCATTTCAACAATGTACCACAAACTATGTCTGATAAAAAATTATTAAAAATCTACCTCAAAACAATTAATTCCTAGACATTCGTTATATCTGGGATCTCGTTATACTCGAACACATCGTAAGCCCAACTGGCTTTAACTGTATGTTACATATATTATAAATTATCAACTATTATACTATTTTTCACGTAGCTTCCGTAAAGGGCTAGCGCAGTAACTGTAGTAAAAACATAGATTTAACTTACATCCATTTCTAAAGCACGTGCAAGATTTTAAGAAGGTATACGACCGTACATTATAATCGACACGTGCTCGCTGTTTGACTCATAACCTGGTGTTAGAAAGAGAGTTCACTACCTGAAGTTATCGCCTGGTATAAAGAAATGTCGCAACAGTTCTCAACAGGTCATGCCACGGTCTTTTATTTTTGACCAATTTTGTCTCTGTATAAATGCACAATAATAAAGCTGTTTGGGACTGCTGTCTTATTTCATACTCTCAGTTCATATAGTACACTAATCCTTTACCCTGGAAGTTGCATGAAAAATAGTATAGTTGTTATTCGGCAAATGCTATTTAAGAACACGCAACGCAAATAGGTAAGGTCACTCCGTCTGAACATCGATTACGTATTCTCCGTATAAAAGGAAAGTACTTTCAAGCTTCTTTTTCAAACAAATAATGAAATATTCAATTAACATTTTTTTATAAACAAGGTGTTTCACAACTAGTGTAAGAAAATTGCTATTTCGTTGGTGGGGGCATTAATAAATAACATAAATGGTAATCTAATTAATTATGAAACTACAAGAACTCAACATTTTAACGGCATATTTAATACACAACCTTAATATCAAGTGACCTGTAAGAAAACATTTTACAGTTGCTGTAAATCTAACTTTTATTAAACACTTGTTTAAATGTACAATTATACGTAGGTTCTTTAAAGAATGGGCATTATGGGATATTAAAAAATGGTCCATTGAACATTGGACAAGGCATCAGTATGATGGTGCTTCATCATGGAAGACCAGTGAGTGCATGGCTTCATTATCCTGATAGATAGAGTGGTTGTGGAAGGCCCTTCATATGGCCACCAAGATCTCCAGATTTAAATCCTTTGGATTTTTATCTTTAGGGTCATCTAAAGCAGGTGATGTACAGTATTGAAATGCATATTCATGGTCAGTTACAGAATCAATGAATGCGTGAAATATCAAGGTTAAATTCAACATGCCATTAAAATATTAACCTCCTGTAGTCGCGTAATTACTTAAAATAGAATCTATGATTATGTTGGACATTTTTGCCTTAAAATAACCTCAGCAACCAAACGGCGAAGTTTTTTTTTTACACTAGTTGTGAAACACCCCTTATAGTGGTAAAAATTAATACAGTTTTTTAACTACATGGAATATTCTCGAAACATAAAAATCCCATACCAATAGTGAGTGAGTACATTGCATAGTTTAAATGAATGTTTGTTAAATTTATTAACAAGCGTTACTGAACTTCTATAATTACCAGAGGGATTTTTTCCCGGAATGTAAACTGTATTTGAAGACAGTATAGCTCCGGGATGTAAATTAGAGCTCTGCGGTGCAAAAATTTTAATTAATTTTGATGTTACAAGAATGACAAAATTTGATTTAATTATAAAAAATTAATTATTTGCAACAATTATTCAACTAAATTAGTCTGCCTTTGTTTGTATTCTAACGTTTTTAGATTTAATTTTGTTCATTAATGTTGTCTTAATATTATTCTGCAGCAGCAATTTGAAGCGCAAATGTAAATTAAAATAACCAGGAACGTCGCAACGAGCGCTCTGTTTCGACTGCAATCGTTGTGTTACTATTTGGAGGTTGAGATCTGCTATAAGAAGGGCGACTATTTAAGATCTGTGGTCTATTTGTTAATATAAAATGTATACAGGGGGTATCAGAAATAGGTACAAATATTAAATCCGATGGTAGATTACAACAGATATATACAAACTAGAAAAAATATTTCTTTGGCAATGGGACCCTTAAAATATGAGAAAATAATAATTGAAAAGTTGACCCAAAATTGTTTGAGTACCGCAGGATAATAACAAAAATTTGAGTTCAAAGACATGTTATGCAAAGGAGAGTAACATAGAAGTGCAAAAAAATTTCTTATCACCTGCCACAAATCAATACTATTAGGTAGGTCAGTAATTTCTATTCAGTTATTACAAGTCAGACAAGTTTTTACGTGTTTGCCACTTTGGATTTACTTTGTAATTAGGTAATAAATGCATTTTCTATGTATCATCAACAGTTCTCAAACAAAATTTTATTTTATTTTTTAATCCAAAAAATAAACTTAATGATTTTTGAAAAATGAATAGTCCCATTGAATTCTACTTGAGCCAATCTATTACCGGTTTAAATATTTGTACCTATTTCTGATACATCCTGTATAATTAAACATTTTAAAAATTTATGAATAACATTAAGTAGCGACGTGCTAGCAGCAAAACCACTTTTGAGTTACACAACTTCTTGAAATATTTACATTATGGGGTTATGCTGCTCACGAAAAGGCGGTGTTTCTTTTACTTTAATCTCGATTTAATGTTACTCGCCGCTAATTATTATAACAGATACATGTTTCGTGCTTGTAGCCCGTAGGTGCAATTCAACATTTTTGTGTCTTAAAAATGTATCATGATCGGTGAAAGTAGTTGCATAAAATCAGAACGAAGTGGATTTGTGTTTGCTCGGCGTGGGAAGTGTCTTGGTTGAAGTTTCGTTTTCGACAGGATGTTTGTTTTTGGGAAGAAATTCCCAGTCATCCCCGTTGCAATAACATGTGTCACAAATCGCGAATGCGGTGATTGCTTTACGTGACACCATCGGGATAGGTTGAATCACGTATCCTGGCTTTAGCAATTTGCGGATCAGAGTTTGTCAACTCTTAAATTGTTGATTGCAAAGAGGATGGAATAAAAATATGGTTTATGGATTGCTAGAGACGGTAGTATACGTCGCTCAATATTTTAACTGGTTATTTAGATGTTTGTTTAAACTAATTATTTTAAATTGTTAATTATGTGTTTCCTCTGCATTGATAATGTGCAATTAATGTGTAGGCCTAGTAAAAAATATTTTATAATAAATATAAGTAAGGTTATTCGAAAAGTTAAAATAATTAAAACTTTGCAGGCAAGTGGTCATATGTAGATCACATGTAGCGTACTTCATTATGACGAACTAGGTGTGTAGTGTTATGTGCTTTATTTTTGATCATATGGGAAATGTGACAGTGTATCGTGTTCGCAAAAGATGGCATTTTGCTATAAACAGGTAGGCTTGAAAATCAAACACATAACTGAATTGTAATTAGAATTTTGTGTACTTTTGATGTTTGTTAAATTTCACGTTAAATATTAGATGTATATTACAATAGCTGGGATTTTATGTTTGATTGAACGCGAATGAAATGATATGTATTTGAAGTGTTGGAAATCTACACGTAAATACAATGACAATGAATTAAATATTGAGTGGTAATTTGAGGTAGAGTCCGTTTCAATTGATAAGGCAAGAGTTTTGCCAGACAAGGCTGTTGCTTGCTGCGGAGCAGGACTTTTGGGGGCCGCCGTTTGGGCACCGGCCGTTTGGGCGCTTGGCCGTTTGGGCGCCGGCCTAACCCATCCGAATAGAATTCTAATTAAATTAGGAATAATAATCGTGAACATTATAGTAAACTGCAAATATAAAAAACATATTAAAACGATTAATATTATATTATTATTATTAATATTTACTACCATAAACTCGTATCTCCCATAACTACCATATAAAAAATACGCTGTGGTAATGCAAAAATTTATATATACAGTGTGTCTCACCGAGTACCATCATAGGAAAATCAACATTGGGAAATTATGTCACGATCAACTACCTATAACTGTGTCTGTATAGACTTATACAGTAACGTGATTGGTCAGACATGAAACAGTGGCTTTGATATTTTGTTCATCGAGTTTTTTTGCTTTCTGATTGCTGTTATTATTTTAATTAAATTACCTTGACAGTTATTTCACAGAAAATTTAATTTTTATTGTCAATTTTTTGTTTTGCCCAATGTGAATGAATATGTAACTCATGGCTGTAGTTGATCTTAACATAATTTATCAATGTTAATTTTCCTATGTCTGGTATTTGGTGAGACACACTGTATGCATATCCATAAGCTAATTTTTCAACCAAAGAAAGAAATATAATAAATTAAATTTATTAATAAAAGGTAAAGTGTTACAGTATTTATAATAAGAAAAACAAATTAATTAGTTGCAAACATATATGTAAATAGACAAGAATAAGAAACAAAGAAATAATTGTTTAAAATATTTTTTTTAATTATTTAAAAAATTTATTAATATAAATTAAAATAATAAAACTTTATATAAGCTACAGAAAAAGTAATTAATATGTAAATAAAAGTCACATCTGTGGTCCCACTAAACATTGTTCACTTTCACTCTCAATCCATTAAAAAGTGAGAAACCGCTCTGAGGTATTTCATTATTGTTCTGTCGTCAAATTCATGAACTATATTTCTAATTCTCTCATTTGCCGCTTGGTACTTTAGTCTTTTTTGCGGAGGAGCTTCCCCATGTACGAATTTTTCATATAATGCATCTCGTTCTATTTGAACTGTTCGTAAGCCATCTATAAATTTCCACAACGACCGATGGTCCATACCTAACTGGCACTGCAAGCTACGATGACCAGCCTCGGCAACGTTGTTCGTGCGATCCTGATTATTGAGCACCCTTTTGTAAACGTTCCATATATTTGGCGAAAAAAGCGCCCTTCGTCGTATACCGTTCCTATTTCGTCTTCCAACATAATTGTTTTCAAACCAGTTTAAAATTAGTTGCAATTCTTTTGGTAGTTGCATAGAAACCTCTTCGATAGCTTCATCAATGTGCTGAAGGGGAATGAAAAATTTTTTTAATTGATAAATATTTGACAATCTGTCATTTATTAACAATAAGTAAATTGTATGACTTAAACTAACATGCATGTCATGAAGGAAATAGTTCAATAACAAATTCCTTATTTAAATATAGTTAATTTGGTCAAGGGTTGGTTAACACAACACTAACTCAACTCACGCACAATCACTCAAATCGGTTTGGAAGATCTGCTGGCCTGAATCTTTTAAGTCTGGGCTCTTCTTCTTCGATGTCTAGCAGGCATTCAACTAGGTTGTTGGAGTGGGCACTAATTCGATCATGATAGCGGACGCTGTAACGCTGTATTTCCTCGGTAATAGTTGGTATGCGTAGGTCTTGGCGTATGATTTCATTGGGCACGTAGCAAGGTGCATTTACCATGGTTCTTAGCGTCTTAGCTTAGAAGCGTCTCAAAATTTCTATGTTTGAGTTACTTGCTGTCCCCCACAGCTGGATGCCTTAGGCCCAGATTGGTTTGAGTGTGTAGAGTAATATTTTATTCGTCCTTAGAGCCAGTGCATTTTCCGATACTTTTCGCCTAATTGTTTGCGTTTCATCCAGATATGTTTTTTCGATGTCAGTCTCCTATCCAGATGAAGGGAATGAAAGATAGCGCAACTATTGTGCGCGCAGAAAGAGCAAATTCAGGATCGGTATTGTATTACATGGTCATACCATTTTCAGCTATTCTTTTTCTTAAAACTTTTCACCAGATGGAATGGACAACTCAGCTCAGCTCAGCTCTTGGAAATGCTGCAGCAGCTGACCCGATCACAGCCGTTTATTTTGCGAAAGGACGTATAAAACAGGCAAATCGAATCCACCTCTATTAGCCAAAATAGCGTAAATTTCGTGAAACAATGGTGGCGCTTGCCGAAACGTTCCATCCATAAAAATACGTTTCATGTGTTGACTCCACCTCCCGTTATCTTCTCGGCCAAATATTAAAATTCTTTGTGGGTCTGGCGGCTCTGAACCGGTATCCTTCATGAGGAATATTTCGGTTTGTTTTCTACTTTCTACATGTATTAGGCTTATTGCCTGTTACGTCTCTTGATCTTTCCACTTTTCCGTGGTCGCCCCAAAGATCTTCTTCCTCTTGCTCTATACTGCCATATTTTCTTGGGTATCCTCTGTTCTTCCATTCGTTCAACATGTTCTTTCCATTTATTTCTGTATTCTTTTATTATCTCGTTAACACTGCGCACTCCTAGTTCTGTTCTTATATCTGTGTTCCTTTTCCTGTCGATTCGCGTATATTCTGCTACTCTTCTCAGGAATCGCATTTCTGATGTTTGTATTCTCTATTCGTTTACTTTGGTAATTGTCTAGTTCTCACTTCCATATACACCGCACGGGAATGCCATTTTTTGTAAAATTTTATTACCGTATTTTTTCTGACCTTATTTCTTAATGTTCTGTATATTGTGCCATTTATGTAGTTGAATTTCCCTATCCATTTCGTGTTGATACGATACTATGGATCCAAGGAAATTAAATGCTGATACTTGTTCTATTGATTTCGGTTTGTCCAGGAGCAAATTTGTACCGTAGTAGGTTTCTGGAATAACCAAATTTTCTAGATCTCTTGGAGTTGGAGGTGCACCAGCGATACGATTCCGTGTCCGCTGACACAGTTTCCTAAGAGCATCTTTCTGTGGCAGTTGCCCTTGAACGGCTGATCCAGAACCTTCCAGGGCATGGCTTAATAGTTGGGCTGGAGTATCCATATCCATATCCAGCACGACACGTGTTTTAATTGCTTCTTTTATTTGGATTTCCTATAGAAAGCAAATATTCGTCCTCCGCTGTTGTATAGATACGACTAGGGCACTTGCCCGCCTTTCGCTTACATCTCCAAAACTTTTTTGTTTCGTCTTTACTCTTTTTATCGAAAAAGTACATGTATCCACCAAAGATGAGCTTCTTTTTGTTGCGATTAGTTTTCGTGTTTTCCATAATTAGGTGATCACAATTAATGAATAAACTCACAAACTTCTCTTAAAGAACAACTGCAGACAACTGAAGTAAACTAATGCCAATTCAATTCAAATACGTTTATTCACAAAAACTTAAGATATTACATTTCATATATACTAATTATTAATTATGTCCTGTGTGGGTGGGCCGTTGTAGGATTTGGTCCTCTTCAACCCTGGGCTTCCTTCCTTCCTTCTGGTTGGTTCTTGCTGCTGCTTCTGGGCGTGTGAATTGGATTCTTGCTCCTGTGGTTTTTGCATTTTGCAGCCAAAAATAAAATCTGTAAGCTTAAGTAAAAGTGTAGTATTCTCTGTTAGTTGGTGTGCTATAATGCTGGAGGGGAGGGGGGTAAATGTTGTGGTATCCTGAAAAAAAAGATAAATTTCTGAAAAAAGGGGGGGGATGGTCGCACGTAGTTGTACGTACACCACATTTGGGGGGTCACCCGGTCACGGAGGTCGTCTGTTCATCTCATTGACAGTGGAGTGTCCTCCGCTATATCAATGAGGATTTCACGGAGGTCAAGGTACAGGGAAGATAGAAGAGCGGTACGGGGTTGAGGGAGTTTCCTCCGGGGTTTCCTGGAAACACGGTTGACTGGGGCGGGATCACGGTTTAAGGGTTTGTGGGAGGTCATGAGGTTTTCGTTGGCGATAGGAATGCCTTGATGAAGGACGCTAGAAATGTATTTCTGCTGAAGGTGGGTGAGGCGGTCGCATATCGGGGCGGTTTCGCTGTCGATGTGGACGAGGTGGCTGGGGTGTTCTCTGTGAAGACGGAATATGCGATGGTAAACTAACCTAGGGGTGACTTTTAAGTACTATTTATGCTGATTTCTAGAAAAACTTATCGGGTTTAGTTGAAGTTTGGGATTAAAGATTACAGAAATTTTAGTACTTAATTGCAATACAGGTAGCTAAAAGTGGTATTGCAATCTTAAAAGTAAATTAGATAAGAATGTTTCTGGTTAGTTGTTTGTAATACACCGATAGTGGATATTTAAAGGTTTTTCCAACTTATTTATATATAATTGAAACTGCCCAAAAGTTGTACTATAATCTTAAAAGTAACTTGGACAAGAATGTTTCTGGTTGGTTGTTTGTAATACAATGATAATTGGTATTTAAAGGTTTTTCCAACTTATTTATATAATTGAAACTGCTTTTGCATAGGTACTTTTTTGTTTGCAACAAAAATTTTGTTTATAAATAATAATAAACTTTAAACGGCGCCCAAACGGCCAGCGGTCGATGATCCGGCGCCAAATCGGTCGGCCGTCAAAAATTCCGCGCCCAAACGGCGGCGCCCAAACAGTGACGCCCAATCGACGGCGCCCAAATGTCGCATAACGCGCTTGCTGGCAATGTCGTACGTCCGGAAATTTGAAGGATGATATTTTAAATCGAGAAATAATTTTATGGACTTTAGAATGTGCATATAAGTAAATAGATCGTTAAGGTAATTAGGCAAAAATTATTTATCAGTGATTTCAGATACGATAACATGTTATATAACATAATGTTAATGGTTTCGTTCTGAAAGGAAAATGCTGTCTGAACGCCACTGGCCATTTATCTGACAAATAAACTATGAACAAACCAAGATTACAATGACTACTTTACGTCGCTGCGCATTCTTTGCGTTCGCCTTATCAATTGGAACGGGTTGTATGTCTTTTTGGCTTAAAACAATCGTGTCAATTTTAGTAATTATTTTGTTGTAAATCATGCTTTCCTTTTTTATTATTTTTGGTGGTCTGAAATTAGCGTTACTACTAGCATTGTGAGGTTAGGGCACGCCCCTATATTATAATCCCAAACCTAAATCTTTTCTAATCGTTAAATCTAACAAACGTGATAAATTTGTTGCGTTGGAATTAAGGTACAAGTATTAACAATATAATGGACATCAAAGAACGAGGCTTTGACGTCGGTTTTTTGTAATACTAAATTGCCAAAATTGGATTTTAATTACTGTGTATGACGCTAGTCGACATCGTATACTGGTGCCAATTACAGTTGTACCTCTTAACTGTTGTAAATGTTTAATTAGTTTAATAGTAGAAGAAACGTCACCAGTCATTTAAAGTTACCTGTTTTTGGTTTTCATTTTTAAATTTTTAAATCGTTTAATAAGTCTTGATGTGAGACTATAGCGGTTTTAGGTACTACTACAAAATCTTTTTAAACTAATAGACCTAGCAATAAACAAAATTTACATATTTCATTAGCTACTAAGGAAAAGTTCAAACATTTTATCTTCTGTTTTAAAATTACACTGAAGACAAAAAGCCCTTTATTTCTCACAAAAATATTTTGTACTCTAAATGTACAAATGTACATGTGATTCTTGCCCGCTAGCTCGAGGAAAGCATTCCTCGCAAGATTACCCGTTTTTAATCTACTGATGATGACTGCTTAGCAGTCGAAATGTACATTTAGAGTACAAAATATTTTTGTGAGAAATAAAGGGCTTTTTGTCTTCAGTGTAATAACTTTTCTCACAGTTTGCTCTATTTTAATTTGTTTAATTTTAATACTGTTTTAAAATGTTAAATATACCCCTTCAATTTGTTTTAAACCAAAAAAATCTAAACATTTCGGCTGGACTGTTTATTAAACTGCGGCTGGCTACCAGTTAATGTGTCTTGAAATTAAATTAGTGGAATGCAACCAACTGCGTTTTAATAGAAATAAAATACAAAATAGCAGAGTTCTGATTTCCAGCAGTGAATATAAAAATTATATTCATTTGAGTTTACGGAATTATTGTAATAGTTATAGTGGCGTGGTTTATATTTGGAATAGAAGGCCAAAACGGTACTGTTTTTGGAAACCAACCACAGACCTACTTCTATAGGCGGTAAAAGCTACGAAATGTTTTATGTTTGGTGTCACAATACTAGTACAAGTAGATTGTTGTTGTAAATGGTCTAACAAGCAGGAAAATATAAATTAAGTTTCATTATCAGCTTGCGCAATTTCTCGAACACCAGTATATATCTATTTGAATGATGTTTATCTCAAAAGGTAACATTGAGCTAAAATTTAATTTGATGTGTCACGAAGGACAACGAATATCCCCAGAAAATACTCAGTACAGTAGATTTGATTTAAAAAAATTTGGTTTTCTTTTTTTTGTAGCGCAATACGTATACGTCATATTTTAGAAATAAGTATTAATTCATAAAAATAATTTAAAAAATCTTTGTACGTGTATGTAATTATAAGATACATACGAGGGCAGCCTTTGAAGCTTCTACAAAAACCAGGAAAAAAAAAATTTTTGGAACAAACTGTTTTATTGCTTTTTAAAATATTCGCCTTTAAGATTTATACTTTTTTGCATGCGTTCAAACCAATTCTCGAAACATTTTTTTCACTCTGATGTTGGTATCTCAAAAACGAGGTTTTTGAAGGTTTCAACAGCTTCTTGAAGTGATGAAAATCGCCATCCACGCATTTTTTGTTTGACATTTGGGAACACAAAGAAGTCGTTAGGCGATAAAACAGGTAAATAGGGGCAATGAAACATTAATTCGATGTTTTTCTCCTTCAAATAATCAATTGTTTGACGTGATGTGTGAGAGCTACGATTGTCATGATGAAGAATGATGTGATGTTTTGGTTGTTTTTCCTGATTTCGTCGATGACTTCTGGCAAACCAATTGTTCTATACCATTCAGCGCTAACTGTTCTTCGATTCCTTAAAGGAATGGTTGCGACATGTCCAGTACAACCGCAGAAACAAGCGATCATTTTCTTGGAAGTGTTTCGTGAACGAACAACTTTTGTGGGATTCGGTTCATCTTGGAACACCCACACAGTGGATTGTTGCTTAGTTTGCGATTCATACCAATATATCCAAGTTTCCTCACTTGTTACGATGTTATATACGGATTTTGCAGTTCCTCGGTCGAATTTTTTGAGCATTTCCTTACAGCAATTAACACGAGCCTTTTTTTGAGCTTCGGTCAAATTATAAGGAATCCATCGAGCACAGATCTTTTTCATATCTAACTGTTTATGCAAAATCGAATGTACTGCAGTCTTCGGTATGCCTAAGGATGCCACTATCTCACTGTAAGTCACATGCCGATCTTCTTCAATCGTGTTACGCACAGCATCGATATTTTTTGGAATAACAGCCGATTTTGGTCGACCTTCACGAATTTCATCACCGACAGACGCACGACTACGACGCAATTCTGCAAACCAACCTGTAAACAGGCTTTTCTGATGGTGCTTCATTACCACAAGTTGAACGAAGTTGCTGAGGTACGCTTTTGCTAAAATCGTAAAAAATCATCCAACGAAAACCTTCACGTGAAATTTCCATTTTTTACAAATTTGTTTGTTTTAAACGTTCCCTGTAAACAAACTAGTCGGTCAATTTCTAAGCTGCCACTGTTTTCACAATAACTTCTTCTTTTTCTTTCTCTAGTTCCTTGTACCACTATCGTCGGGTGTTTTCAGAATAACAAATGTCAAATATTACGAAAATAGTAATGACACATCTCAATAGCGCCACCTAGTGGTCGTTTGTAAAAACTTAATAAGCTGCCGTCGTATCACACATTTTGTTTAAAATATTCACGAAGTGTTGTTTGTTTTTGGTTACTAAAATGTGCCGCTAAAGCCCTTTCCTGAGTTTGTCTTGCCAGAAGTATTTGATCAAAAGAACTTTCGCTTTCGCTGCACCAAATTATACACGTTTTAAAACAGCGAAGAGTCTTCTTGTGTTTGACTAAATTTGTAGTTTCAACCGCGCATCGTCTACCTCTTCTGGAAGTATGGCGTATGACACCTGTATTGTATTGTATTGTATTTCAGACGTAATTACGCGTTTGGGGTTCCCCTTTCTAATTTTAAAACTTGTAACATAAGTAAATCCCCGATGCACTTACTTTGTAGGAAAATGCGAAGTGTGCAAAATGAAAATCAAAGGCGCTGTTCGGATTACCGCGAATTTGGATTAATGCGTGTTCAGATTATCGCGACTGTACTATAGTTTATATGCGGATGTGTTAAAAACGACTAACCTCAGCCAACGCAGGAGATACTAACAACCAGGCAGAAGGTTTGAATTACCCAGTTATTCAGAAAGTCTACATACCTGCATGATTGAGGGCAATTTTTATATTGCATAATACTTTTTTGATATTAGTCCATTGTTTTTTTGATATATGATAGAGTTTTGTATTTATTGTCAATAAATATTCTGAGCTTGAATACGATTTTTTCAAGAAAATTTCGCGTAAAGTATTAGCGTAAAATTAATTCTTCTTCTTCCTTCCCCTAATTCTTTCTGGAAGCATAGGTCCAATGGAACGTTTCAATGGCAATCAATTTTTTCTTTTATTTGAGACATCAACATAGAAAATTGCAGCCTCCAAACTTTCCACTCGCTGTGTATTTTATATGTGTCATGGCAACTATCAGAAACCTGAAATTTTTTCAAGTTCGTAACAAGAAATATGTCGTTTTCAATTATAATTTATTTTATTGTAACTTAATTGGATACAGGATATATTGTTTCTTTCCTTTAAACTAGATTACGATTTTAATCCAAGTTCGGAGTCTTCAAGTTCTCTCATAAAGCGGCGCTAGGAATAATTTACTTTTTAAAGTGTAAACTTTGCAAATTGATTTTCTCCCCTTTGCAGATTTTGAGAGGCTGCCGGTGGTAAAAGTTAAATTTACTTCTTCATGATTACAGTTAAACTTAGCAACCGTGTTGAGAACTTCCAAGTGTGAAAACAGTTTCTAATTTGTTTGAATTGAACTTTGTTAATGTTTCCTCACAAGTTCTTATGCGTGTGTGTCTAACAGTTCTTCGGCAAAAAGTCAGGAACCAAGGAAGGTAGTGCTCGTTAACCATAAAGTTTTCTGTCTTTGCAAGGTTGCGGCCTCTTCTAATTGCCATCTGCTTACTGCTCTGCATTCTATTGCCATTTTGTTCTGGTTACAACAGCCTTACAAAGTAGGAAGATATGTAGGTACTCATTTTAAGGAAGAACCTGATTTTACATTAATGTTATTTCCTTGGAAATTAGCTGTCATTTTATATGTGGATTTATTGATGTATCGATTCAAGCATTTTTGCAGTAGAAATTTTCATTACTTTCTAGTTGTGTTGGAATATTGGAAAATGGCCACCTGACATTTCAAAGAACCAAATATTATTTGATCAATATTAAGGTATAACGAATTTCAATAAAATGAATATACGCGGATCATTTCAAAAGTTCTCGGAATGAAGTATATGTATACGAGGTCGGACAAATATGAAACGGAATTGGCACTACTGCGGACGCTATAAGAAACTGACTGTTTCCAAATCATATCCAAATTGTAGCTGGAACTTTCGTCTACACATAGCTAAAACGGCATTCTGTCAGAACTTGCGTGGTAGGCTGTGCATGCGAATTAACAAGTTAGTGCAGCTGTCACATGTGACGCAAGTCAAATATGGAGCAGAGAGCGAACATTAAGTTTTGATGCAAATTGGGGAAAACGGCCACGGAGACATTCGAGATGTTGAAAACTGTGTACGGCGATGAGGCCTTGTCCCGTACTCGCGTTTTCTAGTGGTTTGCCAGATTTCGTGAACGTCGGCAAGGACCTTTACGATGATCAGAAGCTGGGTCCGATCACAACGAGAAACCCCGTAACGATAAAAAAAGTCCGACAACTTGTGGCGGCTGATCGACGACTGACACTGAGAATGATGGAGCAGGAGCTGAGTAGTGAAACCATTAGAACCATTTTGAAGAAGGATTTGAAGGAAAGGAAGGTCTGTGCCAAATTTGCCCCGCACAATTTGATCGCTGAGCAAAATGCCCATGGAGTGGACACCTCCCGCGACTTCATTGCAACAGCCAATAGTGACGCAAATTTTCTGGATTCAATTGTTACTGGTGACGAGTCGTGGTGCTTCCAGTACGATCCAGAAAGCAAGAGACAAAGCATGGAATGGCGATCGAAGACGTCTCCCAGGCCAAAGAAATTCCGTCTCCAAAAATCGAAAGTGAAGACCATGCTGATCACTTTCTTCGACAGTCAAGGCATCATTCACAAAGAATTTGTGCCACCGAGTGTCACCGTCACTAGCCTGTACTACAAGGGTGTCATGACGCGTTTACTAAAACGCATTCGACGTGTGCGACCGCATTTGGCAGCCTCCGGCAAGTGGCACATTTTACACGACAATGCCCCTGTGCATTCGGCCTTGATTGTGAAGACGTTTTTGGCGACAAGCAATGTCCCAGTCTTAGAACATCCTCCCTATTCGTCGGATCTGTATCCAGCGGACTTCATGCCGTTTCCTCAGCTGAAATTGACCCCCAAGGGAAGTCGTTTTTACGACGTGGAAGATATTCAACGGAATGTTACCGCCGAACTAAACGCACTTCCTCGCGACAAGTTTAAGCAGGCTTTCCGCGACTTGTATCGTCGATGTCAACGGTGCGTAGAAGTCGAGGGAGATTACTTCTAAGGACGATAGAGGTATTTTCACCTATGGCTACCTCACATGCTTTGTATTTGATCAATCCCGTTATATATTTGTCCGACCTCGTATGTTAATAATAGTTGAAGTTGTACAAGGAACTGTTTAATTTGTTACATGAATAGCTGTAATATATCAAGTCATTCTGTCAATTAGTTATTTGTGTACAGTTGCATGATGTATTTGTGTGTCAACTGAAGAAAAAAAAAACGGAATATCATACAGATATGAAAAATACTTTACTCCGTTTTAATTGTGTCGAACTGAACCAAAAAGTGCAACAATATCCAAAATCATAGGATTAATCCATGATATGGTTTGGGAGAATCCCCGGTTGAATGTTTCGGCAATTGCTGATAGGTTTATTGCTTATCTGAATTGACGAATTAGGTGTCAAACATCTATCCACAAATGGGTGCCGCTTTTTACAACAAGAATAACGAATTCCAGTATGAATCTGGAATACATTATTGTCCACCCGAAATAAAACAATGGCAAATGGGGATTTTCTTCTGCCAAAGAAGCTAATACCTGTAAATTCTGCAGGAAACGTAATGGCATCGATTTGCTAGAATTCTAATGTGATACTGCTGATAGACTATCTTTCAAAGGGTTCAGCTATAACTGGCATTTTTGAAATAGACCAGGTTTATCAAGACAACGCACGTGTGTCCATACAAGTGTCGTTTCTGTTGCAAATCTGCTTAGCGTTTTCTAACCTTTATCAATTGAAGAGTATTTTACAAGTCTTGAGGAATGAGAGTTTCGTGATTGCTTTTCGTACTTCATTTCGTGAACATTTCGAATGAGTGTCGTTGATTATAATTTATTACATACGTGTGTGTATCAATATGACTTCGTAAAGTGTCATTTATACTTGTAGATGGAGATTGACACTGTTGCCACCGTTTTACAGTAATAATAAATAATAGCATTAATCAAAAGGAATCACATTTGACAACAATGCTTTAAGTCATTATTAGAAAATATACAGTCCAGAGATCGTATGCAATGAAATCCCGGCTATAATGAGTGTTTAGAAAGTAAATCTTTGTATTTAAATTGTTTACAAAAATTGGGTTTGCTTTTTCGGAAAAGACCAACAAAAACTAAAATATTTTAGAATTTCTAGCTTGCGTAACTTATGTACATAAAAAACATCTGTTGATGATTATAATTCAAATAAGGGACCATGTTTTACCGCTACGCTTTTGATAATCCTTAAATTTTTGACATTTTTGGGGAATTAAAACTATTGACGCGTTTTTAATACTTTATATTCTTGTAGATTAAAAAATTGTTTTTGGATGTACTTTTAGATATTTCACATTTAACATTAAAAAACAAGTAGCTATTGACGACTAACAAAAGAAGAAACACAATGTCTTAATTAATATGTACGTTATGTGCATGTACGAGGGGTATTTTTTAAATAATGTGAGAATGACGCGTGATCGCCGCAGTACTTGCTTGTCTGTTCCCAGCATGCTTTGCGCGCGTTTAGATGCCATTTGCAGCCATATCGTGTCTGTGTGCTGAGCTATAGAAGTTTATAATGTTCAATAAAATTGAGTCGCCCGCGACTGTGAGATACGATCTGTAATTCAAATCAGGAAGGAGATGAATTGTTGGACCACATCGTTACAGGAGATGAAACTTGGGTGTTTCACATGACTCCCGAGTCCAAGCAACAGTCAATGGAATGGCGACACACATCGTCGCCAACCAGAATGAAAGCCAAACAGACAATTTCAGCCTGAAAGATCATGGCAACTGTCTTTTGGGACAGAAAAGGGATTTTATTAGTGGATTTCATGCGGAGAGGCACAACAATCAATCTGATGCGTATTGTGTGACCTTGAGAAAACTCTGGTGTGCCATACAAAACAAGCGGCGTGGCCTACTGTCTTCTGGTGTGATGTTGCTCCATGACAAAGCAAGGCCACATGTTTCTGGACAAACGTAAGGTCTAATCAGGTCTTTTGGATGGGAACAACTGGATCATCCACCTTACAGTCCAGACCTTGCACGCAGTAATTTTCACTTGTTTCGGTACTTAAAGGAGTTCCTTGGTGGTCAACGGTTCAACGACGACGAAGAAGTGAAAACTGCAGTCATAGATTGGGATTCTTCATACGCGATAGATTTCTTTGATGTCGGAATTCAAAAACTTGTTGAACGGTATGACAAATGTTTGAACAAAAATGGAAATTATGTAGAAAAGTAGATAAACGTATGTACACTTTTTGTAGAATATGGAAAAAAATATATTTTAATGATATTTACAGTATTTTTCTTCTTATTAAAAAACGGACCTTATTTAAAAAATACCATTCGTATATAGCGGATTTTACGAATTAATGAGAGGAAAGGGTGTGCGCTACTGCCGATAGATTTATAAAATTTTAATCGTTTATTGAGGGTGAAAATGTATTTCTGCTGAATAAACATGGTATTTCAAATGTAATCTAAATACTTTTTGAATGTTTCTCGGGTATTACGTTGAATGGATAGAACCTTTAACGGATAATAACGATCAAACATTTGCGATTCTGAAGGTTCCGTTGTAACCGACTGTACACTAGCAGTTATTAGAAACAACTTATTTTAGCGTGGGATGCGAGATAATTTGAAGGAATGGATGATATTGCTATGTTTTTGTATTATAAATTCCACAACTGAGAATGGAAAATGCGTTTTCCGCTTTTCCTGTTTGTTAGTCTGATGTTTTATTAGGTATCATCAAGTTGTTTACCGAAAACCTTGTGTAAGAAATGGGTGCATTTAGATGCGTAATTTCCGTAGTAAGTGAACCCATTAATAATTTAAGTGGCTGAAATAACTACCTTCCGTTTCCGTGTGGTGGTCCGTTAACAAACAACTGTCTCAGTAGAGGGTTCGGAAATTTTGCGTGTATAAATTATGTTGGTTTGCGTTTGTTCTACCGCTACGGTATCCATTTATACACAAAAGTAGAGTAGGTTTTAATATAAACATCCGAGCCGTTATGTGCACTGGTGTTAAATTTCAACCTAATTTAATATGTAAATCTGTAATTTATGTTTGCACTATTTCATATTTTGACAGTGTTAAAATACTGGTAAAATTCTAAAAATTTAGAAAGTCCATTTAGTAGGTTCATAATTTTACAATATCGACCATTAGCATGTATAAAGATAAAATAGATAATGACACACCCGAAAACATGAAATGTGTAGTAAATTCTTACGTTTTACTACTGGAACTTCGTAACACTTAAAAGCAAACAACTGTGTTTGCTCATGTTAGTTTTATCTTGTCTTTTATTTGTAGGTAACAAAATATTGACTTTTAAATTTGTGGTTGGTCTATAATTATTGCTACATTTATGTTTACAAATCCATTGTGAAACATATTTCTCCTATCTGCGTAGTATTTTCTGTATAATTTATAACTACTTTGTTTGCGCCTAACGGGTTTATGTCTTGGCTTTTACTTTTGGCGTTCGAGAATAAACCGACATTTGAAAACTATTAATCAATGATTTATGGTAGTGCTACGAATTTTCTTATCACACTGTGTTGGCGAATGCGGGCGTATATAGTGCGACTGTTTTATATTCGGTCTCTATTTTGAAGCCTTCGGAACTACAAGTAACAAAATTTTGTATTTTGATGACCACTCGTCGAGCATTGTTTGAGACAGTTTGCGTTTCAAAAAAATTGCCAGGGTTTTTGCTGGGTTCTCATAGAAAATGACTTTTTAAAATATCGTTTTCAGTGATAGTTTCTACCGAACTCACATTAACCGGACCGTGAGGGTTCTCTAGGGTTCAGGTTCAGATTTCTAGTTCTAATTCTAATAACGTCAGCTGGCGGTTGTGGAAATATCCGGAAAAGGCGTCTGCTTTTATATTTACATGCAAGAACCTTTATATTGTTTAATGTCTTGAACAAGATCTTTATTACAAAAAACCAATTTGTAGTATATTAAAAAGTAGAAGTTCATTGGTGAAAGTTATGTACTATTTCATATTACGATATCTGGAAATAGATAGATGGATATAATTCGCAATACAAGGTTTTTAATATATCTAGCAACGAATATGAGACACAAATCTTTTCTTAAATATTGTACTGAAATTTACCAGTTTATTAACAAGAAAATGATAATAGAATAATACGAGTAATTTATTTTACTTATCAACACTTATCTCAAAAAGGCTTCAATTTTTACCATTTTGGAAATTATAAGAAAGTAAATCAATCATGGAATATGTGAGATTTATTTGAGAAATGATATGAAAACACCTTATAACTGTTAATTGTTGTATTATTTAAAGTAAAGAAAATAGATTCTTTTATTAATATAACAATTCATATTTCAAATATAATTTTTTTTTAAATTAACAAGTACAAATAAAAATTGCGTAGTAACATTGTTAAATTCTATAGATAGTACATCGAACGCACATTTTTGGTTATAATCAGGGCTACTAGGTGTCCATAAATTAGAGATTTTTGATTGAGCAGTGATCATTGAGTTGGCAAACGACAACGGTGATAATAACATGAGTAGCGTTGATGATGATGATTTTTAACATTGATAACCTTGGATTTTTTCACCAGACAGCGTTGCGAACTTTAATAGTAAAATTAAAATTACGTTACAGTCAGGACATTTACTGTAATTAATCGTCGGATTGATAATGATTTTCAGGAGTCGGTAAATAGTATTACAGTTATAAAATAGAGACATTTTTGTTTTTGATTTTCCAGTAACATGGAGTTTAGAAATGAAGCTATAGGTAATAATGCTGATTATTATATACTTTGTTATGGGCCAATCGAGCTTTTTCGACGACCCGTAACCAGATAGATGGAAAACGACAGCTTAGCTCAGAGGAGTAGGGGGAGTTCGCGAAAATCGCTTATGGGAGAAAATCTTTAGTTGTGTACAGGGCGAGTCAAAATAAGTGAGCGCCACCTTCCAAATCCAGCTGTTTGTAGGCCCTTGTGGAAGGCCGAGAAGCCAACAGCTGACGGGAATGGAACTTACCGTTTATTGTGGCTCCTCCCATATATCTAAAGCTTGCAAAATTCCCACACAAACAAACACAGAGTACACAAAAATAAAAGAAGCAGTAACTTTTAAAACACATAATGAAACGGTTAAAAGTCGACCATACAATAAAATGACAAAAGTTATAACGCAAAAAGTTTGAATTACATGATTTTAATTCTTGAACATTCAGAAAAACTCGCCGCCGTTGACGCACAATATTTATAATATTTTAATGAATCTGTGTGGCCAATGACGTAGAGTTTACAGGAGAAAATACAGTATTAATATCTTTTACAATCAACAGTAAATAAATGGCGAGTGAAGATCGCCTTTAGGTTGCATAAAACAAGTTTAATATCGCGAAACTATGCAAGTTTGCGCGAGAAAAAAAAAGGTTTATTTTACACTGCACAAAAAAGAAACTGGTTCTTTACCTTGAAGTTCGGAGAAGGCAGGCACAATTCCCGAAGGGTTGATTTCCAAATGTAGGAAAATATGTTGAACGATAGGTTGTTCATCGTTGAACGATAGTAGCAGCAACAAGACCGGCGCTGGGCTTCGAAATTCATCCGCCGCGCGGCGAACGGCCAATCCACAAAGAATTGCCTTTTGTTTGGTTTTAAAATCCTAGCGTACTAATATCCGACAATTTGCGATGTGTTGTTGTCAACCCCGTGGTAAAACAACAAAACGAAAATTACACCAGGTATACCCGTCGAAAAGCAGCACTCGATTTATATTTACGGCCCTTCCCTAAAGATGTAATTTGGGAAGACACCGGAGTCAAGAAAGGTGGAAGATTGACTGACTTGCAACGCAACGGGAATTTGCACTCTCCCAAAACATTGCACCATATTACGAAACTTCATGAAATGTTCTAGAATAAAAAAAACCACGTGCGACTCCCGAGGTCAACACTTCCGAGAATTTGGTCGGCAGAAAATCAGCCCACAAAGAGAACGTTCAAGGGATTAACGGAACTGGCCTTGCATAACTCAAACTTAGAAAGACAAAACAGAAATGGTAACCCAAAATAAGACTGCAATTAAAATGACGTTATCAATGCTTTCGAAGCGGTAAACAAATTAAGAAATTAATTCATATAAAGCGGCACATTCCAAAATAAACATAACAACTTTTCCGGTTCTGACGGTGAATAAAATAATTTTTATGCAGGATTTTTATTGTTTTTACACTGGACTCACGAAAATTTAAAAACTACAATTTTTAACAAATCCAAAATGGTTATTTGGTAGCCTTTAAGTTAAGGAACGACTATTAGATGGCGCTATTGAGATGTGTTATTACTATGTTCGTAAAATTTGACATTTGTTAGTGTGAAAATAGTGGCAGCTTAGAAATTGACCGAGTAGTTTGTTTACAGGGAACTTTTAAAACAAGCAATTTTATGATAAAAAAAGAAATTTCACCTGAAAGTTTTCGTTGGATAATTTTTACGATTTTAATAAAGGCCTAACTCAACCACAATGCATAGCATAGCTTCGTTCAACTTTTGGTAATGAAGCAGCATTCAGAAAAGACTGTTTACAATATTGGTTTGCAAAATTTCGTTGTGGTCGTGCGTCCGTTGTTCCAAAAAACATCGATGCTGTGCGCAACATGATTGAAGAAGATCGGCATGTGACTTATAGTGAGATAGAGGCATGCTTAGACATATCGAAGACTGCCGTACATTCCGTTTTCCATGAACATTTAGCTGTGAAAAAGATCTGTTCCCGATGGATTCCGCATAATTTGACCGAAGCTACAAAAAGGCTCGTGTTAATTGGTGTAAGGAAATGCTCAAAAAATGCGACTGAGGAACTGCAAAATCCGTATACAACATCGTTACAGGTGACGGAACTTGGATATATTCGTATGAACCGGAAACTTAGCAACAATCCACTGTTTGGGTGTTCTAAGATGAACCGAATCCCACAGAAGTTGTTCGTTCACGAAGCACTTCCAAGAAAATGATCGCTGTTTCTTCGGTTGTACTGGACATATCGCAACCATTTCTTTAGAGGATCGACGAACGGTTAACGCTGAATGGTATACAACAGTTTGTTTGCCAGAAGTCATCGACGAAATCAGCAAAAACAACCGGAAACGTCGCATCGTTCTTCATCATGACATTGCCAGCTCTCACACAGCACGTTAAACAATTGATTATTTGAAGGCGAAAAACAACGAATTAATGTCTCATTCTCCGTATTCACCTGATTTATCGCCTAACGACTTCTTTGTGTTCCCGAATTTCAAACAAAATTGCGTGGGCAGCGCAGGAATCTGCTGAAGCCTTCAAAAACCATATTTTGAGATACCAACTTCAGAGTGGAAAAAATGTTTCTAGAATTGACTTCAACGTATGCAAAAGTGTATAAATTTTAAAGGCGAATATTTTGAAAAGCAATAATACAGTTTGTTCCCAAAAAAATGTTTTTTTTCCTAGTTTTTGTAAAAAGTTAAAAGGCTGCCCTCATACATGACTTATTTATCGCAATATATTTTTTCAGAATATTTAGCAACATACATCGTGTATTAGAAAGCGAAAGTCAAGTTCTAATTACTTCTGGAAGGGATAAATGGCGTTCAATATGTTACTACGGTCGAAAATATGCCCCTAAATTGTAGTTCCGAAAGGAATTACCTCAAGTAATTAAAAAATCCTCTACTGCAACCAGCCTTACAGAAATTACCCAATCCGGCGTTGGCAATCGTGGGGGATTAAAATCTCTAGTATTTTTGTTGTTGCTATTCTACAATATAGTACAGATCGCATTATTAGTAAGTGCGTGCGTATAACAATAAGAGCATATTATTCATGGTCGTGGGGTAGAGGTTAGCGCTTTATACTTTTACGCTGAATGTCTGGGGTTCAACTGCCAGTAAGGCAGTGGCAAATCAGTGAGGTATCTGTCTACTAAACCTTCCCTGGGGAGGAAGTGTTCAGACTCCACGTTAAGCTGTAGGTCCTCTATGTCTGCGCTACTTAAACGCCCAACAGGGGCATAGGAGAGAAAGTCTGTACATCTTGTAAGCGTTTAAGCACTCGTGGACGACTCATTTGCCATTTTCTGATTATTATTGGAACAGTTACAATGAAAATATGACTCCTATAAGTTTGTGTTAATATTTTCTTGGTAAATAATTTGGAGTGTTATAATATTTTTGAATTACTGAAATAACTTTCTTACAAGGGATATGAAACCACTTCAGAGTTCTTTAAGGGTACATGGGTTGAGCTAATGAAAAATTACTTGTCAAATAGCCCACATAATCTGGCATTACCTACTTGAAAAAGAAGAAATTGAAATTAACCAAATTAGAAAACATGTTTTGTGAAAAATTTTAATAGTTGTTTCGTAGATATATTATAAGTTACCGGCTGTTAGATATAATTCGAAATATGTTATTTATATTCATATCACTGTCAGTGCCTATGACAACGCTGTCCAAATGTCGCTGACGTATTTCAGGTTTAAAAAGGTGGTTTTATGTACATGCAAATATTAGTCATTTATTTGATTCGTCATATACTTTGTGAAAAAATGGCATATTTTCCAAACCTACTGAACGGACCTATACTATAGAAATGCAATAGTCTCTTATAGTACCAAACCAGCTTTAGTAATATGTATAATTTTCGTAATTTTTTGTTTCAGGTGGGTGTTCGTTTCTTCTGTTTCTAATTTCATCCGTCGTTCAAGGGGTAAGGTATACCTTTGTAACTTTTGATGCCTGGGATTTTCATCCAAATTGCGTTTGAGTGGCAATTACGTTTGAATAGCGAGTTAATGAACTATATTTTACGTATCCATGGCCAGTCGCGAACAACCACGAAGATATTGTAGCCTCTCTGGTGGGCTGTTTGAGTTATAGATACCTGTCGTCTATAATATGATTTATGTATAGCGAAGACGTTAACTATACAACGGCAGATGGGTTCATAAACTACTCGTGATTGTGTGCTGTATGCATTGTGTATTGATTAAAAAGAGTTTATTGATGGTTATTCGCAAAAGCATTATGTAGCTGTACTTTTCATGCACCCTGTGTAATTTTTGCACTCGTATCCGTTATGAGTGTTTTACCAGCAGACTAATAATGTTTTAGATGTTCAAATTGTCTTGTAAACATTTTTTAGCAGATTTCAAATATAAATAATCAAATCTTCAACGTAACACGATTTTCTACAATGTTACATATATTATTAGTTAACAAGGTCAAGATTTGTTATCAATTAGATATTTTTTTATATTAAAAGATGTTTATAGTATATTAAATGATTGCCATTGAATTTTCTTTGGCATAAAGTTAAAATTATAATAAAAGCTTATCAGAACTACAAAATGGTGAAATTCTATTAATAGAAAGTAATATATTGTTTTAATTCTGCAATATGTGTTTTGTACTAAATATTAAAATCTAAAAATCATATTTTCTTTATAGTTTTGTAGGAATTTTACGGTGCTTTTTGATTTTATAACGCACGAATAAGGCAAACAATATTATAACTTAACAATTGTTGCTTAGAAATCTACAGCTGCATTTGAAGTTTAAATTTATGTTTAAATTGCCGTGTCTGAAATATGTCTGCAATTAGTCAGTATATTGCGCGTTTGAGTTGTGTACAGGGTGTCCCTTAATTGTCGAATAAATGCATTGAAGTATTCTGCATCGTACACTGACAATGAGACAAAAAGCTAAAAGCGTGTTCTGCGTTGCAACTTTATTTTTTAGGCTTTTACGCAATTTTGGAAAGGCTAATCGATAAAATAGCGAATCAAGATATAAACATTGTGTTAGGAGACCTAATTGCGAAAGTGGGAGGAGAAGCGGTGTTCTAAAGGGTAGCAAGCAAGCATAGTTTACACGAAGAAAGCAATGATAATGGAAGGAGGCTGATAGACTTTGCTATAGGGAGAAGGATGATAATTGGCAGCACGAGATTTCAGCATAGAAACACTCACAAAGAAACGTAGATATCCCCGGACACAAGAATGAGAAACCAAATAGACCATATACTGATAGACGCTAGGCATGCAACAGATATGTTAGACAGCAGAAGCTACAAGGGCGCAGACATCAATTCTGACCACTTTGTGGTAGAGGAAAAGATAAGACAGAGAATATGTAAAGAAAGAAACGAAAAGGGGATATAACAAATACAATATAATACCGAGGAATTAATTGCTAATACAGAAAAGAGAAGAGAATATCAGAAACATGAATAGAAAAGGCAAAAGAAGAAAAAGGAGAAGAACCAGAAGAGGTCGAAGAAAGGTGGAAAAAGGTGAGCGCCGTAATAGCAATAGCAGTAAATGAAATAGTGGGAGAAAAGAAAAGAAGGATAAACAAAAAATGGTACGACGAAGACTGTAAACAAGCAGTGGAAGAAAGAAAAAAGCCAGACTGGAGATGTTGAGGGTCAATACGGAGGAAAAGGTAAATCAATTTGCTAACCAAAGGAAAGCAGTAAACAAAACATGTAGAGCAAAAAAGAGAATGTACGAGCAACAACAACTGGACAAAATGGAAGCGTATGGACAAAGTAGGAATGTACGGTAATTTTATAAAGAAGTAATCAAAAGAGAGGTTTCAGCCAAGGACAACGTTATGTAGAGATAAGGACGGGCGTTTGTTAGGTAGCAAAGAAGAGGTAATTCAAAGATGGAGGAACTATTTTGTCGAGCTTTTGGGTACACAAGATAATATTGAACAGTACGCAGAGGAAGGGGCGCTGGAGCAAGAAGAGGATGTGGAAACAAAAGTACCAACATATAAGGAACTAGAAGAAGTCATAATGAAAATGAAGAATTATAAGGCACCGGGGCAGGACAGCATTACAATAGAGATGATAAAATACGAAGGCCCAATAATAATAAGAGAAATATACTACATCATAAAAAAAATCTGGGAAGACGACCGGAAGAATGGAATGTTGGCATCATCTGCCCACTGCATAAAAAGGGGGATAAGACGAGATGCGAGAACTACAGGGGCATAGCACTATTAAACATCGGGTACTAAATATTTAGTAAGTTACTTGAGAAAAAATTAAGTGTTTATATGGAAAAATCGAGATTATCAGTGCGGATTCCGAAAAACCGGTCGACAACCAATCTGCTCGTCACAATAAGGCACACGTTAGAAAAATTCTATGAGTTTAGTACCGACTTACCCCATATGTTTATTGATTTTAAGTAAGCGTACGACTCTATAATAGGAAACGAATTATACAAAGGGTTACAAGAGGTGTAAATACCGCTGAAGTTAATTAATTTAGTGAAAATGTGCTTAGCAGATACTAAAGCGAAAGTGAGAATTCAGGAAAACTTTCAGAAGAATTCAAAATAGAGGTGGGGCTGAGACAAGGAGACGCTCTTTCAACAACACTTTTCAACCTGGTGCTAGAAAGGGCGGTACGAAGCCTACCAATAAACTCTGGAGGCACAATCTTCAACAGGCTGAACCAAATACTAGCATATGCGGATGATATAGATTTCATTAGCAGAAGTAAGAAAGAGCTAGAAGAGATACATAAATATTTCGAGGAGGTAGCGGCAATACAGGGTTTAAGAGTAAACGCCGCAAAAACTACGTACATGATAAAGACAAGGAACATGGGAAAATTCGAAAATATCACGGATGTAAGCATAAACGGGCAACGTTACGAGAAAGTCGAGTGCTTCAGATACTTAGGGTGATTAATTACGGAGGGAAATGAAATACGAGAAGATGTGAATGCTCGCGTAATGCAAGGGAATAGGTGTTTCTACGCGCTACATGAAGTGCTAAAATCAAAAACAACAAACTCTACGATAAAAGTGTAGAAAACGGTAATAAGACCTGTGGTGTTATAGGTACGCAGAAGAGACATGGAGCCTCACAAGAAAAGAAGAACATATGCTGGAGACGTGGGAGCGGAAGATCCTGCGGAAAATATACGGGCCGGTACAAGAGAATGATGGGTGGGGGGTGAGAATGAACCACGAGCTCAAAGTAATGTACAAAGGCCCGAGTATTACCAATGAAATACGAAGCAGACGTGTGAGTTGAGCAGGGCACTTGCAACGCATGGAGGATACGCGGAGTGTTAAGAAAACTCTAACGGGAAAAATTGATGGAAAGAGGACACAAAGAAGACCAAGAAGTAGATGGAATGACAACTTAGAAAGTGACATACAGGAGCTCGGAATAAAGAACTGGAAGAAGAAAGCAAAAAAACAGAAAGGAGTGGACAAGGATTGTAAGAGATGCGAAGGAAAAACTGCAACAACATACATAACGACAATAACAGCAGTCTGGACAAACAGTGGTACGATGATCAGACGGTCTTGTTGACTATATCAGCAGGGTTGGGGGGGGGGGCAGCGCCGCCTCCTGTAAAAGACCAGGCTCCATAAACCGAGAGGGAGGCTATGGTCCTTCAAGGACTAGCGAATTCAAGGAGTAAGTAAGTACCGGATTTAAAAGAAAAATGTTAGCATGGAGGAATCTACTCCTGCGATAGTATAATTTCATTAAAATGTTTACTACCGTTCCGGCAGAAATTAAACAAGCAAGAACGAAAATGCATTGCCCATGATGACTCTTTTTTTGTCAATATCAACATTTTTCATTTTCTGGTATATATGGTACGTGTCGTATACTGAATGTCGACAATAAGGATCTTTCTCCCAACTGTACTTTATGAACTGAAACAATAAAACCTTACCTGGCTTATATATCCTTAGAAGAGCATTAAGCGTGAATAACCGATACTATTGGCCTCGGCTGCCGAGGTGGCATTCGGGGATTTCACTTCTTAGAAGTACACAAACTTGAAGTGTCTACTACCTTTTTTGAAAACATTTACCAACATATCCGTGACCAAACAATATTTTTAAAATTTTTGTTGCATTATTATAAAATTATTATTAAGCAAGTGCATACAATATAAATTGAAAAATGACGTGCATAAATTATAAAAAAGCAATTAATCAAATCCAATCTTGCTGTTGTTATCACTTTTACATTATGTCGGACTATACTTTAGTGCAGCATATTCTCAATACGAATGAAATATTTTTATGCAGAATAGTATAGTCAAGTATTAGCATTAACATTAGGCCACATGCCTGTTTCGTGCCATCTCATAAGCCGATTTCTATAATTTTCAGCTTAAATGTAAACCGTTGCAACTTTATTATTTTTCAGAACAGCCAGCGTATTATATTTTATGCATGAGATATGCTATCCTATATACTGTTTAAATAGAAAGTAAAATTCATTTTTATTATGATTTAGAGTGCACATTCGAATATGTTTCCATGCGCCAGTGCGATTTAGTCAAATCGTCTTTTCTGTGATGATATCGATGAATATTTACTATTAAGAGAAAGGACGACGTAAGTCTCGACAAAATGCTGTTAGACAATATGACTTTTAAATGATATGCGGCTATAAGACTATAAATATTATAGTTTATATTGCATTTAAAATTATATATGTTACAGTGGTTAAACCAGTAAAACTTTCGTGCGCCTTAGCTCTGCTGATATATAAATAATTCTTCCAATAAACAACAACAAAGTAATTGTATATTTAAATTTGTAATATTTTTATATATAAATGAATAAAATAAATAACAGATTTCATTTTCTGTTCATAAAATAATAGTCGAATCGCACTCGGTCTAGGTATTTGCATGGGATAATTTACTCAAATTTCTGACATCAAGTAAAATCATGCAAATTTGACAGGTAAAATTTCTCCAGAGGTTCGTTCTGCCGGGTTTCTATTGCTTTTAAAATAAATTGGAAGCGTTCGTGGACATGCGACAATTTTTTGAAAATTATTTTGTGAATTTTTTGTGCTAGAACTACAGACGGTTGTGTTAACCAACCCTAGACCAAATTAACTATATTTAATTATCGTAATCAAACCCAATAAACAAATCATTAATTAATCGGCTAAACGAAGTTTAACAAATAACCGGTTAATTGATTAATCGATAAGTGACGAAGCATAATGGATATTTATATTATCATTATAGAAATAACATTAAAATAAAACTGGAAGTGAAAATTAATATCTGTTTGTCTTTTAATGTACCTTCATGTGTACTTTAATCATTACGATTTGATTCGTTTAAGTTAATACATTAGAAAAATGTGGGGGTGAATTTATTTTATACGGGGTGTATAAGAAATAGGTACAAATATTAAATCCGATGGTAGATTACAATATATACAAACTAGAAAAAACATTTCTTTGGCAATGGGATTCCTAAGATATGATGAAATAATAATTGACAATTTGATCCAAAATTGTTAGAGTACCGCAAAGTAATAACAAAAATTTGAGTTCAAAGACATGTTATGCAAAGGAGAGTAAGATAGAAGTGCAAAAAAATTTCTTATCCCTGCCATAAACCAATACTATTAGGTAGGTCAGTAATTTCTATTCAGTTATCACAAGCCAGACAAGTTTTTACGTGTTTCCCACTTTGGATTTGCTTTACAATTAGGTAATAACTTTCTACAGCTTAAATGCATTTTCTATGAAAATTTTATTTTAGTTTTTAATTAAAAAAAAATAAACTTAATGATTTTTGAAAAATGAATAGTACCATTGAATTCTACTTGAGGCAATCTGTTACTGTTTTAAATATTTGTACTTATTTCTGAGATTGTCGGCCTCTTCCCCTTCTGCATTTATTAGTACAAACAAATAAAATTTGGTATGGGTAATAAATACACCGTGTTCAAGTATTTGATAATAGTGATAATTTTGTACTACTTCGGTTTAATAGAAATTGATCAAAATTTTCGTGGTATAAATGTGATACTCTGTGTATGGTAGTGGATTTTGGGTTATTTTTAATAACTAGAAAAATATTATTTTTTGTGCTACGTATACAAAAGGGGCGGTCCTGTTCTTGTTGACAAACGGTACAGCAGAATATGTACCACGTAAAAATGTAAATCTTTTTGACATTGTTTTTCGAACCGTATACCATGCCGACAGATATCGTTTTAAAGTATTTTTCCGTGTATGGATTATCATTAAAATTTTATTTTTAATCAGTGTAGTGTAATCACAATACGTTACATGACCTATTAGAAATTATGTAAATGTTGGTTAAACTAGCTATTGATTTTATTGTATGTGGGTGGTATGAAAAGTGTACATTGTAGAGTTCTGTGTTACATAGGCAACCAACGTTGCAGTATGATTGCCTTTTATGGCTTTACTCTATAAAAGGAGAGATATAAAAGCAAGTGATCAAAATTGTTACATTTAAATAGTCCTTTATTTTTATTAGACTGTGTATATTACAAAACAGTACTGAAAAGTTAGTCGAGTAAAAATGGGTATCCTGTTTCCAGACCGCTACCTCAAAGTTATAACCGAACTATATTTTTCAAATTCTTCCTACAAATAGTAACGTAATCTCGCGAACATCTGAGAAGTACAAGAGCGGTGAACGTTTCCATTCGTCGGTGTACTGACGGAGAAAGGAAATGAATTAGCAAAGTAGTAAAGAAACAAAACGCCTTGACTTTATTAGGTAAGTGTTCTGGCAGCAGCCAAACTAATGTGCAAACTTGCAGTAAAGTTTCAGTTGGGATAACTTCTCGAGCAGATCCGTGTTCATCCAATTATAAAACGCGTGTTTACCTTCATCTTTTAAAAAGTACTTTGCAAAATGTCACCTTTTACTTGGTAAATAACATACTACACGTAATCCTTACAGCACTATGAATTGAACATTATTTCCGTAATTAATTTAAGTACAAAATAGTATTATTTGTTTGTAAGATAGTAGTTTGGAATTGGATAACACTTTGCCGTGATATTAAAAGTGGGAAAAGTTCAGCTGTATCAAGATTGTTTTTCAATTAGAGTGTAACTGGAGACAACGTGGAAGCATTGTGTTTCTTTTTACAAAGTTTTGCAATATCTGTTTGCTGTTTCTGGGTTGAAATAAACATTTCGATCACGTTTTTCACCGCCTGGGGACTTTATATTCCTTCAACCCCCCCCGTTTGCCTTTATTAAAAATGGAACCATTATGTGTGACATTGAAATTTCGATCTGCTCCGAAAATGACTAACTTCCATTAAAGAAAACTTTTTTCTTACAAAATTTAATTACTGGAATGGACAGCGTGAAGTTCTTGTTATTCTGTGGTTTTATTTTATTTTGTCCTTTAGTGAAAGTAGTCACCCTTGATTGGCTTCATGCTACCTGATTATAAAACACTGATAACGTCATAAATGTTGCGTCGCCAACTAGCCAGAGATAGGCCACTCGCGTAGGAGTTAACGATTTTCAGCTTATTTAATTATATGGTGTATTTCAATTGATTTTCTATCTTAATTAATATGTAAACTAATTATGCATGATTAATTTATTGATGCGAAAATACTGAGCTAGCCTTTTGCAATTTCTTATTGAAATGAGTTTTCCTTAAATAAATTGGTAGATTACATGCCAGCTGCTGCTTGTACAATGTACATACACAAGTGTTTCGTTGCATATATGTAGAAATTGTATTTTAAACGTAACGTTAAATTTTCTCATTATGAACTATAAACTATTTGCTATTAAATTTGCATACACGGGAGTATCGCACAGTATTGAATAATAACTCGCGGGGCAATGTAATGAATTGACCTATCGTACAGTGTAATTACATATGCCAATGAGGCACGGTGGGTACAGATAGTTGTAGCTTATCAAATGCTATTGTCATTTTTATAAAGGCGTTCTAGGGTGTAATTGAAATGGATCAATTCTGTCGGTTATAGAGTACTTTTATGATAATTGTTTTAACGATTATCTGTGTCTTCTAATGTAACAACGGTAGCAAAGATAAGTCTGACATGTTTGTGAATCAATTAGGTATTTCTATATAATGTGTATAATCTGTTGTACATATGGCCAGCCATTTACCTTTACCTCAATAAATAGAGTATTAAAAATGTATATTTGATTTTTCTACTTAAAATATGCGCCACATATTCTTTACATAGCATATGATCACCGATATCAGAAATTATTTTCTGATATATGAAATTAATTATTGATATCTGAAAATATAATTACGTATATCTTGTTTTACATAAGTATATAATAAATAACCATGGAGTAGTTGAGCTACAATCACGAATTTAATTTAAAATGTGTAAAGTAACTATACAGGGTGTCCCGCGTAGATTGCATAATAATGCACTGGCGTGTTCTTTGGTCAAAAAGAAACAAAAGAGTCCTAATAAACATATATTCGCAAATGCATAGTTTCCGAGATAAACACTGATTAAAAAAATGTTCACAACAAAAGCAATAAACGATAAACTAAAAACTAAAATAAACTGTTACAATGTGTCTACCATTTTCTTCGACGCATGCACGAATTCTTCTCCTAAAAGAGCTTCGTATTCGTTCAAAAATCCCCGGAACTTGCCTGACTTGGTTAAAAGCATAGTGAATTTTATTTCTTAAATCATCCAGGTCATGAATTGGTTCAGAGTAAACTAATTGTTTTAGATAACCCCATATGCAAAAATCAAGCGGATTTAGATCTGGTGAACGAGGCGGCCATGGCACCGGACCACCCCGCCCAATCCAGTTATTGCCGAATTTTTCGCTTAAGTAGTTCCTTACTTGTACGGAATAATGTGCGGGCGCGCCATCATGCATAAAATAAGCATTTCGACGAGCTTGTAACGGCATATCATCAAACATTGCTTCCAATTCGTTTCGTAAGAATTGAAGGTATGCATCTCCTGTTAGCCTGTTTGGAAGAAAAATGGGTCCTAGTAATTGATCTCCTATAACTCCAGCCCAAACGTTGAAAGAAAAGCGTCTTTGATGACGTGTTTCAACTATTGCGTGGGGATTTTCATCGTTCCGTATGTGCGCATTGTGGTGATTAAAAATCCCGTTTCGCGTAAAAGTGGCTTCGTCGGTAAATAAGACATTCGCCGGGAAATGAACGTTCACTTGTTCGCGAAGTATAGCCCAACCACAAAAAGCTTCTCTGTTTTCACTGTCTCCTTCGGTTAAAGCTTGCACTTGTTGATAGTGAAAGGGGTGTAAAGACTGCTCTTTAAGAATTCGCCAAACAGTGCTTTTGCTCGTATTTTCCATGGCGGAAACTCGTCTTGTACTGGTTGTTGGATCTTCTTCAACTCTCGCCAAAATTGCTTCATCCAATTGCACAGGTCTAACATTTGCTCTTTCCCTGGTTTCTTTCAATTTTACGCTTCCAGTCTCTCGAAAACGTTGGAAAACTCTTGCAAACATTTGGTGGTGCGGCAAATTTCTGTTGGGATATCGTTCTCCATACAAACGCGATGCTAGCAACGAATTTCCATCGGCTAAACCATAAACAAAAACCATATCTACTAACTCTTCGACAGGATATGTAATCGGAGCCATGATAACAAATCGAAAAAACGTCTAATTAAGATACGTCAAATAAAATGAAATTTAATAAAAAAGTGGTAAGCCTACTTAATGTTCAGATTATACAATACAATACATAAGTCGGTACATATCCGGTGGTACAAAATCAGTGTTTATCTTGGAAACTATGCATTTGCGAATATATGTTTATTAGGACTTTTTTGTTTCTTTTTGGCCAAAGAACACGCCAGTGCAATCTATTCGGGACACCCTGTATAGGTACACATGTCAGGTTTCAATGTTTGTTTAATTAATTTTAGAATCCTGTATTCATAGCATTTAACGTTTAAGTCTTCAATATTTTGGGAATTTTCGATATAACTTTGCCGTTTTTATTTTAAAAATAATGTAGTCGGAAATTTGTAAATTTAAACCTTATAATTAATCTTTATGGGGAATTTTCACTACGTATCACTAGTATTTTTCGACTGGTAGATTTAAATAAAATGTATTATTAATGACTATGAAACTTATAAATTTACGTATACTAAGGTAAAGCAGTAGTACAAATTACCGGATTATTAGCACTTTTACATATTTTCTTGATATAACTGTTTTAAAACGTAGGTTTAGCTTAACTTTAAAAATAGATCACAACATGTTATATACAAATATGTGATTTATAGTTTTACAGATGGATTAGAAAAGTCTTATGAAATGGTTTTCTGGACTTTTAGCATTTTTACATATTTTCGTCTTCATATTAACTGTTTTCAAAATGTAAACTTATTTTAACTTCAAAATAGATCACATAATGACAATATGTTATATACAAATATGTGATTTATAGTTTTATTGATGGAACAGAAAAGTCTTATGATATGGTTTTCTGGACTTTTAGCAGTTTTACATATTTTCGTCTTC